>CM066032.1:966864126-967022533 GCA_033557465.1 Ichthyophis bannanicus
GTGTGGGATGGGTGTCAGTCAAGTTCCAGGGCTGTCTGTGTGACATTGTGGTATGTGGTTGGGGAGTGGGTGAGTCTACAGGATAGCACTGCCTCATGGGTCTGGCCTTAGGTGGGTGCAAGGGACACACCATTCTGTGGGGAATGGATACATATGTTCATGTGTTGCTGCAGGACTTGCACATTGATATGTCTGTACTGGCCACACACTGTCCAGCCCCGGTTACTGGTGTATATGGCATAGGTCTGATGGTCAGTGCTCCTCTGTGCCATCTCTGGAGGTCACTGCTGGGGGCATTTGCCAGCATCACTGCATGCATGTGGCACCTGTCCATGCTGTGACCACTTTCACATTTGTCACACACTCTTCTCATCTGGGTCTGCTTGGACACACATCCACTGCCATAAAATTAGGTACATGCCCTGGGGTTCAGTCCACAATTTATCTTGCTAGGGTATTGGCAGTGCCAGTTAGCCAGCCTCTGCACCCTCCACAGAGTGCTGGATCTGCTGCCTGTGCTCAGAGTATGTGTGCCTAGGAGCTCCCATGGGTCTTGGGACACTGGTGGTGCTGTGACCCATTTGGAGCCTCCTGTCTTGCTTGCTGTCCAGTGGCTATGGTTGTGGGTGGCCTGGACACATTTGCATGTTGGTGGCTGTGCCTTGCAGATGTCCTCTTGGTCCTGTTCTGTCAAGCATGGTGTGATTGCTGCATGTGGTACACTCCTGTGGACAGACATGTGCACCTCACATTTTGTATGTTGGATGTTTACCAAATTGGGTGATGGTAGGTCATGAACCTATGGCTGTTTCGTTTCTGGGTAGTGCTGTTTCCAGTGCTCTACACATCCACTATGTAATATGCATGACTGCCAGTAGCTATAGCCCACATAGCCGGCATCACACTCTACTCATAGTTGGCAGGTATCACCCCTCATGGACAAGTATGTGGGTGTTGTGGTGCCTTGTCTAGCATGTAGTCCTATACCTCTAGCCATTGGCATTTCCATGGACCAACGGTGTTGGGTCTGGCCGGGCATGTGCTGTATCAGGCCAGCCGCTGTGCTAGCTCTTTGCATCCACAGCTCTCATTCACCCTGACCTGCATGGGTTACACTCAGAGGGCCATTGTTGTATTCAGGACACATAGAATACATATCTTACAATTGCAAATCTGTCTGGCTACCATGGCACAGTCTGGAGAGTGCTTGGGTGGAGTTTGCTCCTACTAACATCTACTGCATGGCTCTACATATGACAGCCAGATACTGACACACTACATCTGGCTCACTGCAGTCACACCTTGGACATCTATCCATCAGTACTGCTTATCCATATCACAGCTCTGAAATGCATTGTTCTCTCAAAACATGGCTGGGATTTTAAACATTGGGCATCCTTCCACTGCTGGCAGGTGACTTCAGCGTATTTCATGCCTTTCCTACAGTGGCCTGGGTGACTTTACAACTGGGGGACACTTTTACTTTAGATACTAACATATCTCATCTAGGGGAACAACAGACATTAGGTCCCCTTTCATTCTGGAGCAGATGATTCTACTGCAGTTTTCGGATGACCTATCCCCCACATACCTGTCTCTGCCATTGGCACACATATTCAGTGACCTACCCCTGGGGAATAATTTACTTGATACCATGATTATGGTGGCAACATTATGGGGCACACCTCAATCTCTGTGCATCCTCTTTGTCCATTTATTTGTTATATAGTCATATATGGATGGTAGCACACATCTTCGCAAATAGATTTGTGGGGTTGTTTCAGATGTATTCCAACATCACGACAGCAGCAGTGACATATGTGGACTGCACTTCACATGGGCATGCCTTCTTAGGTGTCTTGTTGCTGTCAGGAGGCGTACCACCTTAACATTCCCCAGAGGGGTGGTGTGGACAGTCCGAGGGGGGGTCTTGGGCAGGCCCAAGGTGTAGACAGGCGTTCCCCTAGTCACTTATTATGCTATGATTGCATTATGTGCATGTCTGGCTTGCGGATATGTCTATATCAGACACGGGCACTGTTTGCACCTGATCCGGCATCCATGGGTCTGCATTTGCCCACGGGACCGGAGATCGTGTTTTGCGGGGCTCGGGCAAGTGCTATTCAGCCACCCCATGCCTTGGACATGGGGAATAGTTTTGGATGTCCCCATGCACACCATATTCTGGGATGTTAGACATTTCTGATCCTGCCTGTCCCCATGCTGTATCCGCTGACACCACGCTCCTTGGGTAGAACATGCATCTCTAAGGCTGCCCATCACAGACAGCAGTGTGTTAATGCATAGTAGACATTACTACCAATGTGATATTACAGCTGCAGCAGCCTGGACCATATCTCAGTCCCCCTCATGCCCTGTGGGGCACTAGCTAGGCCCAGTGCATGCCTATATGGGGTTCCAGAATGTAAATGTCAACCTGTATGTCGGGACATACCTTGCATCACATGGTATGTTGCATTAAGAGGCAGCCCCAGTGATTCCCGCCCTGATCATCTATACAGACACGCCTTAGATAGCTTGGGATGGACCCTCACCAGGTCCACACACTCCAAGAGATGCAGGTCACTGAAGGCTGCCTACTACTGCTGAGCAACACATGTCTGCCCTTACCGTGCCTCAGGCCTATATGTGCACACATTCTGTTGCTCTAATCTTCCATACACTTCATATCTCTCCCTACACCCCTTCCTGTGAACACTGCGCTGACAATTTGCTTCTATCTGTGCCCTTCTCTTCTACAGCCATATCCGGACATCACTGCCCTCACCCTGCTGCTCCATATTCCTGGGACACAGTACCTGAGTCTGTCAGGTATGCTTTGTCCCTGGACCCTCTCAGATCCCGGTTGGGTGCCCCCTGCATTGGTGCCACTTTGGGGTCTGATCCACCTAGGCTCTCTTATGTTTCCAGTCCATTCCCCCTGCATATATCCTGCTCACTGCTGCTGTGCTGTCTGTACCAAATAGATTGTATGCCCCGCTGCACAGGAGCCATCTGTTAAATATGTCTGTGCAGTGCTGCATACACCTTGTGGTGCTATAGAAATTATCAGTGGTGGTTGTTGTGGCTGTCATGGGGCATACCTATCAGGGTACTGGCATTCTTTACAGCAGCTAAAACAAAGGATATTATAATGCCTCTGTATCGTTCCATGGTGTGACCACACCTTGAATATTGTGTGCAATTCTGGTTGCCGTATCTTAAAAAGGATATAGCGTTATTAGAAAGGGTACAGAGAAGAGCCACCAAAATGGTAAAGGGGATGGAAGGATGCTCCTATAAAGAGAGGCTAAAAAGGTTAGGGCTCTTCAACCTGGAAAAGAGACAGATGAGGGGAGATATGATAGAGGTCTATAAATTAATGAATGGAGTGGAAAGGGTAAACGTAGTTCTATTGCTTATGTCATCAGAATATAAAAAGACTAGGGGACATGCAATGAAGCTACAGGATAACCTATTTAAGGCTAATAAGAGAAAATATTTTTTTCACTCACCGTGTAATCAAACTCTGGAATTTGTTGCCGGAGCATGTAGTAAAAGCTGTTAGGTAGCTGGGTTTAAAAAAGGTTTGGACAAGTTCTTGGAGGAAAGGTCCATAAACCATTATTAAAAGGGACCCAGGATATCACTGCTTGACCCAATACAAGCATTGAAGAACCTGTGTCTTTTGGGGGACCTAGATTGGCCATTGTTGGTCTGACCCAGTATGGCATATCTTGGTCTGACCCAGTAAGGCATATCTTATATTCTTATGTTCTTAGCTACACCTGTCCCATCTGGGCTATACCAATCTGTATACATCCACTATCTGTGGGGTGACCCTGTCTGCCTTCCCACAGCCAGCTTTGTGGCACTGCTTCCCCGGTCAGGGCTGTGTAGGTATGGGGGGGGGGGGGGCTGTGTCATCACACTAGGTAGCCAGACCCAAGATATGTCACCACTCTCACAGCTCTCATGGATCCTGGCCTGGGTAGAGGTGTGCAATGCATAGGATGGTCCGGGGAATGTTGGCACTACATCAGGTGTATCTCCCTGTGGCAGACACCACAAATGTGTGGTTGCTCTATCATACTGCCAATACTATCTGCTGTACATGGGATACCCTGTGTATAATACTCCAGATGGTACCAGCATAGGTTCCCATATAGCTACATGTCAGGAAATATCACTATTATTACTAATGTCCCTCAGATTAAGGGCATTCAGGTGTGCATACAGTACTACTACATGCTCAGCAGCACACTGTGCATCATTGGCATGCATTAGTGTTGTTTGCATTGTTGGGTGCCCCTATTATAGGGGTCCCATCTTTGCCTGGCATATGTTTGGACATTTGGCTATGGTGGCCCTCTCTGTCTTTGCCTGCCTCATCACACTGGCACCTGGTGACACTGTGGTCATCCATATGATCCAGGTTCTGGCCAGACTTTCATGTCCCTCCTGCACTGCTGCTGCCCACACCAGCTCCCACCCATTCACTCCTCAGACCACACACACACACACACACTTTCACTTTCTGTGACAGCATCATGATTTTGCCAGAGGGCTGCCTTGCACCTGTACATATTAGTTATAACATAACATACACACATGGGATACCAGGGCTACATATCTGATCTCCCATTCTCACCCCAAAAGGTATCCTTTCACTGCTCACATCCATACTATCCCTGCATCAGCAGTCCCATCTTTATGTGTATAGTTTTGTTGGGGTCCCATAGATTGTCTCCTTTGGCACATACAGTGCATAGGTGCATAATGTGTTTAGATATGTTTCTTTACCCTACAACATTCCTTCAGTTCTGTTCCCTGTACCTTATGACTGCATCATGTATTTGTCCTGACTGCAGTGGCACCAATTCAAAACCTACTTGTCACATCTATTCACCTATATGGGACGCATTGCAGGGCAGAGCTGAATAATTTCTAAGTCTGAGCCATATACCTGGATGTTTCCTGATTACACCTCATATGTACATGGCCCTTTCGGGAATAAGCTTTCTATGTCTCTGCGACTGACCACACCCCTGTTCTGCTCTCTCCCAACCATGTTTTTAGCTCCCCGTGCTACCGCCCTGGATGTGCATGTCAGCAGTGTTTCGAAATATGGTAGGGGACGTTTTCGCCATTTACACGTCCCTGACGCACTGGACATCCCTTATTTGTGTTCTAGAATGACTCCCATAGGTGCCAATGAGGGTAATTTTATAAGGGGGGCACCTACTGTAGCTAAGGAGCTTTTTAATGCGTCTATGTAAAACCTATTTATAAAGACAAGTAGATGGCTACTTTTCTTTATGAAATACTAGCATAAGTGTCATAACGCATGCCTGTATTTCAGGCACTGACATTTACACCAGCCCTAGAACTGGTGTAAGTGCCTACACCCATATTTTTCAAGTACATGCATAAATTACAGTGTTTTATAATTTACATATGCACTTGCGTGCTCCGCTTATGCTGTATCCAAACTCCACCTATGTGCTTATCCATTGATTGTGTATACTTTTATGCTGTTTGGTATTTTATAAAATGCCATTCAAATGTGTATGTGGCCAGAAACATGCACACTTGACTAAAGTACTGCCCAATTAGGATAAAATGTACCACTTAAAGTACCCTTATAAAACTTCCCCATGTGTCTTTATAATAAAGGCTATAAATAGACACCTTTACCTGGGTGCCTATTATAAAATTACCCTCTATGAGTCCAACCAAAAAGGAGCAATGTCAGGGATCTGTGAAGGTGGCATGAAACTCTTTTAATGTTCCTGGGCACAAAGTGCAGTTGTCTGCTAAATACTCGGACAGGACTGAGGTGAAAACATATTTGACAGTCCCTTTAAAAATGCACCAAAAGCTTGTATATCCCCCTAGCTATTGTGGTGTGTGTCCCCCATATGGGCAGAATGGGGGTGCTAGGGCATATGAATCTGGAGGCCAAACACAATGAGCACACAGATATTGGAGAGGGAGGGGGAAACATACGCTTTGAGCAGCCAGCCAGCCAGTAACTCTACCACATGAGCTCAAGAAGCACCCCAATGGCCCACCTCATAGGAAACCCAACCTTGTGGCCTAATATCTTTAAGGGAGGATCCACAGAGAGCACCCCTGCTCCTCCTCACAGGTAAGAGCCCAATGTTATTGTTAAGTGTCATCGAGTCAGTGTTGATTCATGGTGACCCTCTGGATAGTTGTCCTAAACTGTGTTTGGTCTTCAATTAGGTGGCTTCTTGTTGATAGAATGGCATCCATAGTTGTTATTGTATCAATCCATTTCATTGCTGACCTTCCTCTTTTGCATCAACCTTCAACCTTTCCAAGCATAACGTCTTTCTCTAATGAACTCTCTCTTCACATGATGTGTCCAAAGTATGAAAGTCAATGTTTCATCATCTGAGCTTCTAAGGAAAGTTTAGGTTTGATCTCCTCTAGTACTGACTGGTTTGTTCTTCAGGCAGTCCATGGTATACACAGTATTCTTCATCAGCACCATAGTAACATAGTAAATGACGGCAGATAAAGACCAGTATGGTCCATCTAGTCTGTCCAGTATGATGGCAAGAGTAGGTGCACCTGCCGCTCCATGCAGGCCACCCCTCCCCATGTCTCTGCTCAGGGGGTGAACCCACCACTCCATGGAGGACACCCCTATTTGTTGAGAAATTAGATGGTTCAGTTTATTTGGATTTTATCCTGTTGCTGTAAAGGCATCCACTGTGTCTGTCCCATGCCATTTTGAATTCCGTCACCGTGTTTGCCCCCACCACTTCCATCGAGAGGGCATTTCAAGCATCCACCATCCTTTCTGTGAAAAAGTATTTCCTGACATTGCCTTTCAGTTTACCACCTTGCAGCTTCCTGTTATGCCCTCTAGTTTTACAGCTTCCCCGTCTTTGGAAGAGGTTTGTTTGTTCATTATTTCCCTTTAAGAATTTAAAGGTCTGAATCATATCTCCCCTGCCCATCCTCTCCTCCAAAGTGTACATGTTTAGGTCTTCAAGTCTCTTCTCATAAGGCTTCTGACGCAGGCTCCAAATCATTTTGGTCGCCTTCCTCTGAACAGTTTTCAGTCTTTTTACATCCTTTGCAAGATACAGTCTCCAAAACAGAACACAGCATTCCAAGTGAGGCCTCACCAGTGATTTGTATAGTGGCATAAGTACCTCTTCCTTTCTGCTGGTAATCCCTCTTTGTATGCAGCCCAACATCCTCCTGGCTTTTGCTACCGCCTTGTTGCACTGTTTTGCCCCCTTGAGATCATCAGAGATAATCACACCAAGGTCTTTCTCCTGAACCATGCACACCAAGCTCTCGCCCCCTATTGCGTACATTTTCCTTGGATTTCTGCTATCCAAGTGCATGACACTGCACTTTTTCGCATTAAATCGTAATTGCCAATCATTAGACCATTCGTTCAGCTTTTGTAGATCTTTCCTCATGTTAACCACTCCCTCGGGGGAGTCCACTCTGTTGCAAATTTTTGTGTCATCTGCAAAAAGACAGACTTTTCCATTCAGTCGTTTAGCAATATCACTCACAAATACATTGAACAGTGCCAGGCCCAGGACCAACCCCTGGGGCACCCCGCTAATCACCTTCCCTTCATCTGAGTGAGCTCCATTTACCATCACCTCCTGTCATCTGTCAGTTAACCAATTTCTGATCCAATTTACCATCTTGGGATCTGTTCCCAAGCTACTGAGTTTATTGATAAGCCTCCTATGAGGAACAGTATCAAAGGCTTTGCTGAAATCCAGGTAGATGACATCCATCGCATGACCCTGATCTAGTTCCCTGGTCACCCAGTCAAAGAAGTCAATCAGATTTGTTTGGCAAGATTGTCCTTCAGTAAAACCATGTTGCCTCGTGTCTTGCAACCTGTTGGTTTTGAGAAAGTTCACTATTCACTCTTTCAGGAGCGCCTCCATTACTTTTCCCGCCACCGAGGTAAGGGTCACAGGCCTGTAGTTTGACACTTCTTCCCTGTCACCACTTTTGTGTAGAGGTACAACATCAGCCATTCTCCAGTCCTGAGGAACCTCTCCTGTTTCCAAGGATCTGTTGAAAACATCCTTTAATGACCCTGCAAGAACCTCTCTGAGCTCTTTCAGTATTCTGGGATGTATCCCATCCAGTCCCATGGCCTTGTCCACTTTCAGTTTTGCAAGTTGCTCTAACACTTCATCTTCTGTGAATGGTGTGGTATCTACTTCATTCCCATTTTTATATTTGGGAGTCAGAGGAGATCCTTCTCCAGGGCTTTCTTTAGTAAAAACAGAGCAGAAGTATTCGTTTAGCAATTCGCTTTTTCAATGTCAGTTTCCACGAGTCCGTTCACAGCACCATAATTCAAAGGCATCAATTTTCTTCCTGTCTTTCTTTTTTACTGTTCAACTTTTGCATCCATGTGATGTAATAGCTCTTTAGAATCTTGTTTAGGTCCTTCATAGCCATTCTGCCAAGAGCATCGTCGGATTTCTTGACTGCTTTTCATTTCTTTGATCCAAGCAGGTTAAAGTTGTCCGCTTTTTCAATTTCTTTTTCATCAGTGATGAACTTATTGATTTTGCAAGTTGTCAGGATCTTTGTCTTCTTTACGTTAAGATGCAGGCCCATTATAAGATCTATTTGCTTGAGAAGCAAATGTTTCAGATCATCTTCACTTTCAGCCACTACGATGGTATTATCAGCATAGCGAAAGTTGTTGATAAGTCTTCCACCAATCTTCACAACTTGGTTGGTTTCATACAGTCTTGCTTCTCTGATGATTTGTTCTGCATATAAATTAAAAAGGTAGAGGGAAAGTATGCAGTCCTGTGATATACCTTTGCTGATTTTAAACCATTCCTTTTCTCCTTGTTCCGTTTGAACTGTTGCTACTTGATCAATGTAAAGGTTGTGCAAGAGAACTATCAGGTGTTCTGGTATGCCCATGTTTCTTAATGTGGCCCAGAGTTTCTCATGGCTAACCCAGTCAAAATCCTTGCTGTAGTCAATAAAATACATATGGATAAGCTTTTTGTATTATTTTGTCTTTTCAAAGATCCATCTAACATCTGTGATGATGTCCCTTGTTCCTCACCCTTTCCTGAATCCTGCTTGCACTTCAGGCAATTCTCATTCCAGGTTTGGTTGTAGTTTCCCCAGAATAATCTTGAGTAGAATCTTGCTGGTATGTGGAATCAGAGCGAGTGTGCAATAATTTCTACAATAAGTCAGTCGGACCACCTTTCTTCTAAATTGGTGTACGAATAAACACAGATCTTTTGCAGTCAGTTGGCCAAATGATGTTACCTTTCAAATTTCCTGGCAGAGACTTGCAAGTATGGAAACAGCCGCACCTGATTGCTGTAAAACTTCAATGGAAACGCCATCAGTGCCCGGTGGTTTGTTCTTTAATAATGCTTTCAGTGCTGCTTTGACTTCTTCTTTCATCATCAATGGTTTCTGATCATAAGGTACAGGTTGAAATGGCTGTTGGTCTGCTTGATCTTTATGGAATAATGATTCTGTATATTCTTTCCACCTTTTCTTGATCTTCTCAGCCTCATTCAATATGGATCCTTGAGCATCTTGTAGCATTCCAATTTGAGGCTGGAATTTTCTCTTTAACTCTTGTAGCTTTAGGAAAGCCAATCTTGTTCCTCCTCTAATAGCTTCTGCTTCTGTTTCCTTGCGTGCGTCATTGCAGTACTTCACCTTGCCTTCACTTGCTGCATGTTGGTAATCTCTGCTGAGTTCTGCGATTGCATCTCTTTCTCCTTTGGCTTTAGCTTCTCTGTATTTTTGTGCAATTTTCAGGTTTCTTTGGTCATCCATTTTGGCCGTTTTTGCTTTTTCACTTTTTGCAGAGACTTCTCATTTTCTTCAAGCACAACTTTCTTGACGTCATCTCATAACTCTTTTGGTGTTCTGTCATTTGTATCCAAAGCAGCAAATCAATTTCACAGGCAGTCTTTAAATTCCAGTAATATTTTGCCATATTCATGAGAGGAATCCCATATAGATTGCCAAACCAATTTGAGACTCCACCTGTCAGGGAAACAGAAGCCCACAGGAGCTTGGGAGTCAAGAAGAGCTATCCATTTCCATGGAATGCCTCAAACCCTAGGCATGGGGACCAGTGAAGGGACACTGATCAGTGAGGTCCAACAAAGAAAGCCTATGGTCAATGCTAGAAATGTTAAGCATCTGCTCAGAGCCAGTAGACCTCAGCCCTATCCTCCTTTGCTCAGGGTAGGGGTTATCTACCCACAGGAACATGACTATGGCAACAACATGGCCCCTCAGCTGCATGTATGCACTGCTACGTCCCCCCCCCCCACCCTCATGCAGGTGAGGTAGAGATCAGATGGTGCCGTTTGATGCCACACTGCCATGTAGCCTGTATGCCCAATACCTCATTTGCATGCTTCACCCCTTGCTGTACTCTGCTGGTTCCAACTCTGGCTATGTGGCCCTATCTCCTGACACTCCCCAGAACATAACACCAGCAGCCTTCTGACAACTATTTATGCACCAGAATTATGGAACATTCTACCTGATAACATGAGAGCCATGAGTGACTTAAAGGATTTTAGACAAATGCTCAAGACCATACTATTTATACAATACTATGGACCTTCCTAGTGCTTATTATGAATTTATTTGCAAATAATATCAAGTAACTTAATTTGTAATTTGTTCTCTGTATATACTTCCCCTATACCTCCCCACTACCTTTCCTTACTCTTACCCTTTATTGTACACCTTATATTATGTGAACCACTTTGATTGAAGGAAAAGGTGGTATATAAAACTGGTTAAATAAAAATAAATAAATAAACTATCCCATGCATATATGAATATGAATAGCAGTCAGTCAAGACAGCTGTTGATGTTTCTGTGGTTGTTTGCCCACTGTCCTAGCAGGGTCATGTCTGGCTCTGGTTTTGTAGTTGTCAGGCTATCGTGGCCCACTGCCATGGTAGCTGCACCATGCAGACCCTTCAAATAGGTAGCTTAGGCAGGCACCTAAGTATTCTGCTAACATCACCTATTTGCCCTGGTTCTGCCCCCATATTTCCTAACACTTGCATACAAACCGTGAGTTGTGAGCATGGTGAGTGCATCTAGCATTTGTTAAGAGGCAGGCATTAGCTGCACCCATGCTAGTAGAGTGGTTGTGTAGCTGGCATGTGACTAGTGTGCCTGTGCCAGCTGCGTGCTCTGTCTCCGCCCTCTCCTTGCACACTCTCCACCTTGGCTCTGCCTAGTCATGCGCTGCATTTTTATCGCAGGTTTAGCGTGGCCCAAATGTGCGTAACCCCCATGCTACCAGCTACTGTGTTGTAGTAAAAATGCCCCAAATCTTTTACAAATCCAGTATGTTCAGGCAACAGTGGTTCAGGATAAAATGGTGATTTCTCACAGGTTGGAGAATGTTGAAAAGTCCTCTAAATCTTTTAATTTAAGAGTACTAAATTTTCCTACACCTGTGCTGATCTTTCCTGTGAATCTCTTCAGGGCAGTGGTTCTCAACCCAATCCTCTGGGACCCCCAGGCCAGTCAGGTTTTCAGGATATCCACAATGAATATGCATGAGATAGACCTCATGCACTGCTTCCATTGTGTGCAGATCTATCTCATGCCTATTCATTATGAATACCCTGAAAAATCCAAATGGACTAGGGGTCACAGAGGACTGGGTTGAGAACCACTGCTTTAGGAGATCTCTTCAGGAGGTCCTAAAAATACCATAAGATGCATTGCCTCCCTTGGGGAAGATTTATCATTTGCCAATTTCTTCTAAAGCTCAAGATGTGGATGAAGAACAAAGAAATATGGAGAATTTAGATGTCCTCGCTATTTTGAATGAGTCTGAAGATGAGAGTATAGAATGTGCTACCTTTTTAATGTGTTTTTCCAAATGATAAGGACTCTATTTTGAGTCTTTTCTTTAGAAACCGACAAGCATTATTCTTTGGTCAGAGGGTTCAGATTTTTCCACCCTTTCATGGATGGCTTGGGTCCCTTTTACCAACAGTTAGCATGTGTTATCTGCCACAGAGCCTATAGAATTAAAAGGGGCAATGCAGCAGATAGTACATGCTAAGTGTTTATTAAAAGGGGCGCTTTGTCCAGAAGAAAGACGTTTTTGGAGATACATACTGAGGCAGTAGCTCTAGGCACATCTGCTATTATCCATTCTCCTTATAACAGTATCATACAATATGAAGGAGTGAAGTATGTTTTCTATGAATCCTCTCAGTTGAGACATTATGTTAATGTGAAACACATACATTCATAGACTATAATAGCTATGCTTATTTGCTGTAATTGGAATGGTGGTTTACAATAGATCATTGGTTATGTGTGGAACTTAATGATATTCTGGGTCTATATTTGTGATTGTTTGATTTCCTTTTATTAATTATCTTATTGAATTCTTTGCTCCATTTAAGGATTTGATTCTTGGCCTTCCTCATCTCCTTGCTCTAAGACCTGCTCTAATTGAGACCTGGCTCCTCCCTGAGGACTCAACTTCAGTCACTGCTCTCTGTCATGGTGGCTATCAATTCTCCCACTTGTTTCATTCCACTGGCCATGGTGGAGGTGCTGGGCTTCTACTCTCTCCTTCCTGTCAGTTTCAACTCCTCCTGCTGCCTCATTCTCACTCCTTTTCCTCCTTTGAAGTCCATTTCATCTGACTTTTTACCCCACTATCTCTCCGACTAGCTGTTATTTATTGACCCCTGACAAGTCCACCTCTTTCTTTCTCTCTGACTTTGACTCATGACTTTCCTTCTTTCTGGATTCATCTTCCCCTCCCTTATTTTCGGGGATTTAAAACTTCTCTCCTTACCTCATCATTCAACCTCTAGCTTTGCTCTACTGCCCCCACTCACCACAAGGCCACTGCCTTGACCTTGTATGCCTACCCTCAAAGTTCTTTACCTCACTTCTCCCCTTACCAGACCATTATCTGCTAAGCTTCACTTTTCATCACGCACCACCTCAACCTCGCCCTGCCTCCTCCAATCTCTTTAGAAATCTTCATGCTATTGACCAATTGGCTCTCTCCTCTACTGTCTTTCCTCCGATATTTATTTATTTGCTTTTATATACCGCACTATTTAAAATCAGTGCGGTTTACATAGAATGTGAGCAGTCAAACAAACTTTACATAGAACAGGTATTTAACAAAGAATCTAGTTTACATAGAACAGGTAATAAAGAGAAACAAGCAGTTACATTAAACATTCAACGGTGACATAACTTGGATGGGGCAGGGGAATTAGGGGAGAAATGGGAATACTAATCACAAGTTACAAGGTGTGATAAAAAAGAAACGAGACTGTGGTAGCCACGCCTTCATTGGCCGAGTCATCACAGAAGATGAGACTTGGGTCTTCCAGTACAACCCTGAAAGCAAGAGACAGAGCCTGCAGTGGAAGATTTGACTGTCACCCAAACCCAAGACGGCGCACATGTCCAAATCAAGGATCAAGGTCATGCTGATCGCATTCTTCGACCAGAAGGGAGTGGTCCATCATGAGTTTGTGCCTGACGGTCAGACAGTCAAACAGCACTTCTACCAGCAGGTCCTCAATCGCCTCCATGAGCGGGTTTGGCGCAGCAGGCCGGCTCTGTGGAGAGACATCATGGCTGCTCCACCACGACAACGCGCCCGCGCACACCACGCTCAGTGTGAGGCAGTTCTTGGCCAACAAACAAACAGATCACAGCTCTCGACCACCCTCCTTATTCCTCAGATCTCGCACTATGTGACTTCTGGCTCTTCCCCAGGCTGAAGACTGTGTTCAAAGGAACTCATTATGCCTCTGTAGAAGAGATCAAGGTCACTGTGACAAGGGAGCTGAGGGACCTCAAGGAGGAAGACTTTACCGAGTGCTTCTGTACGTGGAAGAAGTGAATGCAGAAGTGCATTAACTCTGGGGGGATTACTTTGAAGGGGACAATGCGTAATTTCTCTGTAGATTTTGTAATAAAACATTTATGGGACAGTCTCGTTTCTTTTTTGTCACACCTCATATGGAGCAGAGCCTCAAGGTTATAGATTATATAGGTGCAAGACGCCCGCACTATGCAAGTCCTTATTTAAGGTATGTGGTCATAAACTAGCTGGAATAGATGAGCCTTTAAGGCCTTTCTAAAGGTTAACTGGTCAGCGATGGCTCGGATCGAGGCAGGGAGGGCATTCCAAAGGGTTGGTTTGTATAAGGAAAAGGTGTGATTCTTGTTGGCCTGGGTGCAAATCCTTATTGCTGAAGGTTTAACCATACTGCATCTCCTCATTCTGTTGTCTGGGGTATGTTGTATAATTGCTATCAGGGAGGATGCAGACAAGTCATGAAGAATCTTGAATGCAAGTAGAAGGGCTTTGTAAATCAGACGGCTAGTTATGGGGAGCCAGTGTAGCTGCATCAAGATGGGCAAGATGTGTTCAAATCTGGACACACCTTGGTGTGATTGGGCAGCTATGTTCATGGCCAATTGTAGTGGTTGGAGGGTGTGTTTTGGGAGGCCGTGAAGGATAATATTGGCGTAGTCAAAGTGCTGGAAGATGAGAGCTTGGAATACTGTGCGAAAATCTGAGGAGTCTAGGAGCAGGCATAGATGATGGAGGGTCCTTATTTTATGGTAGACTGCCTTGATGACATTATGTACATGTGCTACCATACTCAAGCTGTTGGTCCAAGGTGACTCCCAGATGGTGTACCTCCTGCTTCGTCATAAGTTCTATATTTCTCACCCGCAGGGAAGTTGGCGGGGTAAATGTTTGGTCTCTGGTTATAAATAAGACTTCCGTCTTCCTGCAGTTAACCATAAGGTTGTATGTAGAGAGCCAATCAATCAGAGACCATATTGAAGCATTCTACAATGATGGAAAAGTCAGGGCTGTCAATGGAGAATGGGGTGTAGAGTAAGAAATCATATGCATAAATGTGGTAGAAGATGTTGAAGGACTGTATTATAGCACAAATTGGCTGTATATAGATGCTGAATAGCAGGGCTGAGAGAGATGAGCCCCGTGGGACTCCTTGTTTGCTAGAAAGTATGTCATCTGAATCTGTTGATGAGGCAGTAGCTTCCTATAACGCTGAACTCTCATCTGGCCTGGATGCTCTTGTTCCGCCCATGCCACATCCAATGAGGTGTACTGTACCTCAACCTTGGCTGTCTTCCACTACCCACTATCTACGTTCCTGTGCCCGCTCAGCTGAGCATGCCTGGCTCATATCGTGCACCTTTGAGGACTTTCTACACTTCAAATTCATGATTGTCTCTTTCCAGTCAGCCATAGCACTGGCCAAACAAGACTATTTTGTCCATCTGACTAATTCTCTTGCCTCTGACCCTCACAGTCTCTTTACAACTCTCAACTCTCTCCTCAAGGTGCCTCCCTCCCTTTCTGTCCAAACCTTGGCTGACTACTTCCGTGATAAAATCCACAAGATCACACTCCAATACCCCACGAGGTCAGCTACTCCCCCCTCCTCCTCTTCACTTCCAACCTCCCCCCCCCCCCCGCCCCCAATCTGTGCTACCCTTTCTTCCTTTTCCATGATCTCCGAGGAGGAAACCATTCACCTTCTTTCCTCATCCAAACTCACTTCCTGCTCCTCTGATCCTATTCCCACCCATCTCCTTAGCTCCATCTCCTCCACTGTAGTCCCTTCCATCTCTCATATTCTCAACCTATTGCTCTCCACTGCAACCTTCCTACAGCCTTCAAGCATGCTGTGATCACTCCTCTCATCAAGAAACCCTCACTAGACCCTACCTGTCCTTCTTACTATTGACCCATCTCTCCCCCCCCCCCTTCATTTCTAAACTACTTGAACATGTTGTTCATTGCCATTGCTTGGACATCTTCTATCAAGTCTTTCTGGATCCTCTACAATCTGGCTTTCATTCTTTGCATTCTAACGAAACAGCTCTTGTCAAAGTCTCCAGTAATCTGTTCCTGGCAAAATCCAAGGGTCTTTATTTGATCCTCATCCTTCTTTATTAATGCCCGTAGCATGGGAAATAAGATCCCTGAAGTTGAAGCTTTGGTGGAAGTGGCTGACTTGGATTTAGTGGCAGTTACAGAAACATGGTTCACAGAAAACCATGACTGGGATGTAACTATACCTGGCTATACTTTATTCAGAAAGGACAGGGTAGGAAGAAGGGGAGGAGGAGTGGCACTATATGTAAAAACTACTATTAAAGCTTTGGAATTACAGAGCTTAAAAGGGAGAGAGGAAGCATTGTGGGTAAAACTAGAAAGAGGGAAAGAGAAATCTATTTGCATTGGTGTGATATACAGACCTCCCTCACAAGAGGAAGAGGTGGACAGAGAGTTAATTGAAGACATACGCAGCATTGCTAGGAAAGGGGAAGGGGAAGTGCTACTGATAGGAGATTTCAATATGCCAGATGTTGATTGGCACATTCCTGCTTCAGTATCATCTAGAAGTAAGGAGATCCTGGATTCCCTACAGGGAGAACTATTCAGGCAATTGGTAACAGACCCCACACGTGATGGGGCCATACTGGACTTGGTGCTTACCAATGGTGAAAGTGTTTCTGATGTTGTAGTGGGAGATCATTTTGCATCCAGTGATCACCAGATGGTGTGGTTCAATATTAGTACTAGGGCTGTTAGAATCCATTCCAAGGTGAGGATCTTAGACTTTAGGAAGACTAACTTTGCGAAGATGGGCCAATACCTCAGGGAGTCGTTAGTGGGATGGGAACAGCTGGGGGATGTAGAAAAACAGTGGGCAAAACTGAAAGGGGGTATTTTAAGGGCAACCAACCTTTTTGTTAAAATGGTAAATAAAGGTAAAAGGAAAAGGAGACCGCTATGGTTTTCAAAAGAAGTAGCTGAAAAAGTGAAGAAAAAGAGGGAGGCCTTCATGAAATACAAGAGATCACAGAGAGAGGAAGACAGGCATCTGTATTTGGAAAAACTTAGAGAAGCTAGCAAAGTAGTCAAGAAGGCAAAGATTCAAAAGGAGGAGGAAATAGCCAATGCAATAAAATGGGGGATAAGACATTTTTCAGATATATTAGTGAGAAGAGGAAGGGCAAGAGTGGTATTGTCAGACTCAAGGGTGCAGGGGAGGAATATGTAGAAGCTGATAAGGATAAAGCGGAATTGCTTAACAAATATTTTTGTTCTGTGTTCACAGATGAAGAACCAGGAGCAGGACCTCAGAAAACACTCACAAATAGGAACAGAAGCAAAGGACATCTTGAACAATTTTCAAAAGACTGTGTTCGTGAGAAATTATCTCAACTTAAAGTAGACAAAGCGATGGGACTGGATGGGATACACCCGAGAATACTGAGGGAACTTGGGGACGTTCTAGCAGCTCCACTGACTGACCTTTTCAATGCCTCACTGGAGTCGGGAGTGGTGCCAAAGGACTGGAGAGAGGCTCATGTGGTGCCTTTACACAAAAGCGGAAGTAAGGATGTGGTTGAAAACTACAGGCCGGTTAGTTTAACTTCGGTGGTGAGTAAATTATTGGAAACGCTGCTGAAAGAGAAAATAGTGAGGTTTCTAGAGTCCAGCGAATTACAGGATCCGAGGCAGCATGGATTCACCAGAGGCAAGTCTTGTCAGACAAATCTGATTGATTTCTTTGACTGGGTGACCAGGGAGTTGGACCGAGGGAGAGCCCTAGATGTGGTGTATTTAGATTTCAGTAAAGCCTTTGACACTGTTCCTCACAGGCGACTTATAAACAAACTGAGCACCCTAGGGATGGACCCTAAAGTTACTGCTTGGGTTAGAAATTGGTTGGGTGGGAGGCGACAAAGAGTACAAGTAAATGGAGCTCACTCTGAGGAGAAGGATGTTATCAGTGATGTGCCCCAGGGATCTGTCCTTGGTCCGATTCTTTTTAACATCTTTGTTAGTGATATAGCGGAAGGGCTTTCAGGTAAGGTTTGCCTCTTTGCGGATGATACCAAAATCTGCAATAGAGTAGACACCCAGGAAGGGGTAGATAACATGAGGAGGGATCTAGCTAAGCTTGAAGAATGGTCTAGAATTTGGCAGCTGGGATTTAATGTTAAAAAATGCAAGGTCATGCATTTGGGCTGCAGCAATCCAAGGGAGCAATATAGTATAGGGGGTGAAGTACTTTTGTCCACTAAAGAAGAGCGGGACCTAGGCGTGGTAGTGTCTGATGATCTTAAAGTAACTAAACAGGTAGAAAAGGCGACGGCAAAAGCTAGAAGGATGCTTGGGTGCATACGGAGAGGAATGGCTAGCAGAAAAAAGGAGGTGATAATGCCTCTGTATAAGTCTTTGGTGCGACCTCATTTGGAGTATAGTGTGCAATTCTGGAGACCGCACCTTCAAAAGGATGTGAACAGGATGGAGTCGGTGCAGAGGGTGGCTACTAAAATGATTAGTGGTCTTCATTATAAAGCATATGAGGACAGACTGAAGGATCTTAATATGTACACCTTAGAGGAAAGGCGGGATAGAGGTGATATGATTGAGATGTTTAAATACCTCCGTGGCATAAATGTTCAGGGAGAGAGCCTCTTTCAATTGAAAGCAAGTTCTGCTATGAGGGGACATGGGATGAGGGTGAAGGGAGATAGATTCAGGAGTGATATGCGGAAATATTTCTTTACGGAAAGAGTAGTGGATCCGTGGAATAGTCTCCCAGTGGAGGTGGTAGAGATGAGGACAGTAACCGAATTCAAAAAAGCATGGGACAAACACAGAGGATCTCTAAAGGAAAAAGGGGACTATTGTAGTTGTTATGGCAGGACAGACTAGATAGGCCATGTGGTCTTTTTCTGTCGTCATATTTCTATGTTTCTATGTTTCTTCTTGACCTTTCTGCTGCTTTTGGAAACTCACCTCTTCACTGCTGCTTTTGGATCTTGACTCACCTGATCTCCTTATTTCTTTACCTTTCCCCCTTATTTTATCCCTATCTACACCTTCTGTGTTGTCCGTCTTGACTAATTAATATGAATAAAATACAGTCTCTAAAATGCTTGTATGCAAATGCTAGAAGTCTAAAAAATAAGATGGGAGAGTTAGAATATATAGCACTAAATGAGAGGTTAGATATGATTGGAATATCAGAGACATGGTGGAAAGAGGACAACCAGTGGGACACTGTGATAACTGGGTACAAACTATATCGTAATGATAGAGCTGATCAAATTGGTGGAGGGGTTGCGCTCTATGTTAGAGAGGGCATTGAGTCAGAAAGGATTAAAGTTTTGCAGGAAACAAAATTTGCTGTAGAATCTCTATGGATTGAAATTCCATGTAAAAAGGGGAAGGCGATGGCAGTGGGGGTGTACTATCTACCACCGGAAAAACACAAAAAGGAGCAGCGTGTCTTGCACTACCAGCTAGGAAACACAATGGAGCAAGAAACGAAGGTATGGATGTTTATAGAGCCTTTAATGATAAAGGTCAGAGACCCCGATGCGTTTCGGCATGGGACGCCTTCTTCAGGGGGTACAAAGCATAAAAACAGGGAAATAATACACGATGTTTAATTAAAATTATAATATTCATTGTCTTAACTTTCCCTATACCCGTTTATTATCCCCTCAGATTTTATTTGATAAATACTTGACGGAAGTTTTGGGGTATGCTATCAAGGTGAAACCGGCTATAAAAAAGTTATACTATCTCCCTGTTTCTGGGGCAGCCCCTGGATCTGATCCTTCCAAGGTTCTAGACTCTTTAAATGTTTCAGATTTTATAGAATCGTCTCAGGATGTTATAACTTCTCGTGCTACGTTGCTTGTTTCTTTTGTTTCTGAGGTTGAAAAGCAGGCAGTTATGCGTTTATTCTTTACTAATAAGAATGCAGTTTTTTGTGGGGGAAAAGTTAACATTTTCCCGGATGTTTCTAGGCAAACACAGCTTCGACGGCGAGCCTTTTTGTTGTTAAAGCCTCGTGTGTTGGCACTTGGTGCAACATTTTTCCTAAAATTTCCTTGTAAATGTGTTGTTGTACTTGAAGGCACCAAGTATGTTTTTTCTGAAACCTCTTCCTTAGAATCATTTATTGTAAACCAGGAGTCTTCTGCTAAAGTTTGAATAATTTGTATCTGTTTTTCAGTAAGCAATGTAATTAGAGTTTTGTATGTATTTTTTGGGTATGTGATTTCCTCTCTTTTTCATGGCTAAGTTTGTATCGTATTAATTTGTATTTTGCTTATTGATAGTGCTCGCTCCCCTAGATGTGGACTAAGTTATTTTTCTTTTGTAATGTTTTTGATATTGAAATTTGTATTTCTTTTTAATGTTCCAATAAAGATTTAAATTTAAAAAAAGAAAATAATTATAATTATATATAAAAAATAAAAAATGATAATATAACAAACAATACATAGAAAGCATATTAATAAACAATCAGATTAATACCATAAATCCATTAAAAAACATAAATATATCGCTACAATTAACAAAGTGATTCACCCTTATAACTGTGTAAACTAATATAGAACTGTGCACATAAACTATAAACCCTATATATTAGTTGTGGGGATCACATGAATATACAATAAAACTTCGAAAAAGTACTAGGGAAACGCAGGACATGAGGAATTAAACCATATTAGCAGACAGACAACCTAATTGAATATTTGATGTATGTAATTAACATATGTTAAAAATAAGTGTATAAAAGGGATGATACTGTATTAAAAATCCAAATGATTATGAAACTGAACATATAAAAATTACTATGATAGTAATATACATCAATAAAAGTTAAATCTGTTATAAAATTGAAATTAAAACCTCGAATTGCTGCTGTTTAAGAATCAAAATAAGAACTGTGCCATTGAGCATTCAGAAGATATAATTGATCCTTATAATATAATTAAGTTCATTGCAGAGAAGCCATTAATAAAGATCAACCCTAAACCGTGGTCAGACCACCACCAAATCGATATTCGGATGAAACTACCATCTATACCAAAGGACACAAAAGCACGAAGACTAATACAACAACAAAGGAGATTCAACAAACTAAACCTGGAATGTCTGATAAATAACATTCAGACCCACATTGACCTTAAAAGCACGGATATCGATGCGCTAACAGAAAGCTGGAACACCGGAATACAGGCCGCAGCAAACCCCAAATGGAGCACCACTCCGAACATAACTAAACAACAATCGGAACCCTGGTACACTGAAGTACTAAACACCAGGAAGAGAGAACTCAGAAAGCATGAAAGAAAATGGAGACGTACGAAATCTATGGAGCATAGGATGGAGTATCTCACCCTCCTCGAGAAATACAAAGAAGAAGTGAATGCTGCAAAAAGGTTGCACCACACGAACCTATTGACCAAAGCGATCAACAAACCCAGGGAACTATTTGAGCTGGTGAAATCCTTAACAAAAACATCCCAACCAGACCAACAGGATACCTGTATCAACCCACAAACCCTGGCAAACCACTACGCGAGCAAGCTGACTGCAAACCACTACGCGAGCAAGCTGACTGCAACTCTGTCCGACCCCTGCAAGGGGGAGGTACACCGGGAATCTATTGTCGAGCAAGAACTGACATGGAGAAACTTCCACAAGATCGATGAGCAACAAACAAGCAACATAATAACTAGCATCAACACCACCACCTCCCCACTTGACCCCTGCCCCACTGCTTGGGTCAAGGCAGCGAAAAAAGATATAGTCCCCCAAGTCTCTCACATTGTGAACCTATCACTGCATCAAGGAATTATGCCTGACCAACTCAAGAAATCTATAATAAGACCAGTACTAAAAAACAATAAACTTAACAAAACAGACCCAACATCTTATCGCCCCATCTCCAGCATATCCTTCTTAGCAAAAATCATCGAAAAAGCAGCCCTCATACAACTGCAAGAGCATCTAGATGACCACAACATACTAGACATGCAACAATACGGGTTCAGGCGAAACCATGGAGTTGAAACGCTTTTAATAGCACTACTCAATAACCTCCACAAAGGCTTGGAAGACAGGAAGAAAACTTTCTTACTAATCTTCATTGACATCTCCGCCGCTTTTGACACTGTACATCATGGTATCCTGCTAAAGAAACTGGAATCAATAGGAATCTCGGGAACCACACTTAAATGGTTCTCCTCCTATATCACAAACCGAAGTCCACAGGTACAATTCAATGGAGAAAAAGCGGAAGGGTTCACTCAAACACAAGGAATACCCCAGGGATCAGCCCTCTCGGCTCTACTTTTCAACATCTACATGCAGCCCCTCTGTGACATTTTCAAAAAACATAACATCAACTACCATATCTATGCAGATGATATTATGTTATACACCCAATTGGACACTAATAACCCAAAGTATACACACCTTGAAGCATGCCTGTACGAGATGTTAGCATGGATCCAGCAAAACTACATGGCGATTAACCATAAGAAAACCGAAGTAATGTATATATCAAGTAAACCGGACTTTGAACCCCCTCCGACGGTTACCCTCTGCAACAACACATACAACACAAAAAACGAGATCAAATACCTGGGTGTCACACTGGACAGCAAGCTCCAACTGGAAAAACATCTGCGAAGAACAAACAAAGCCATCTTCCACAAGCTCAGAGTCCTACAGCCACTGAGGAACTTAATCGAACCCTGTGATTTTCGGATGGTGGCACAAGCACTCATTATGCCACACATAGACTACTGTAACGCCATACTACAGGGTCTGCCAAAGAAAACGCTAAATATATTGCAATTGGCCCAAAATGTGGCGGCTAGGATCATCACACGAACAAGAATCACTCAGCGCATCACACCTGTACTGATCGATCTACATTGGTTACCAGTTGTGGCCAGAATACAATACAAAACTTTGGTAACCACATTCAAGCTCATACATGACATAGCACCCTCATTCCTCTCAACACTGATCAACAAGCAACCTACCAACAGAGACAGGCGAACTATTAACTCTAACACATTACAAGTTCCTAACAATATCAGATCAGTAAAAACAAGCACCAGCAACAAAGCATTCTCATTCTCAGCCCCGATAACCTGGAATCATCTACCACATGAACTGCGAGCTATAAAAGACCTAAATGACTTTAGAAGGAAAATAAAAACTCATCTTTTCAAATGTCACTATAACCTGATGTAAAAAGTGAAACCATTATGCCGACCTGTATAAATGTAAATAATAGAGAACTGTGTAAATGCCGACCTGTGTAAATGTAATTAATAGAAAACTGTAATTATGTAAATATTGTAAACCTAATTTTTGAAGTGTCTAACCCTGCATGTTGTGCCTAACCCTAAATCTATGTATATATGATCCAATTTTCCTGTCTTGATTTGACATATCCCACATTTGTAATCAAACCGCTGCTGATCGCTGGAAGTAGCGGTATATAAGTGTAAACTAAATAAATAAATAAATAAATAAATAAAATTTTAGAAATACCAATGGGGCCACTAACCTGAGTTGATCTACTGAATTGTTTGCATCATGGTCATGAATTGTTCAATGAACTGTTTAGCTAAGGTACAAGAGCAAAGACAAGAACAAAAAACAAAACCAACAGGGAAGAAAAAAAAAAAAAGGGGGGGGGAATTAAACCAGCCGAGCTAATAAAAAATGTATATATACCGTATTAGTCTGTGTAAAGATTAATATGTTCATGAAGACATATAGTTTTGTATATGCTGAGTGTGGTCAATATGGAATTATCATGAGAAAGTGTAAATAAAACAATTGTAGTTAGTCTATTCTTGTGATGCACGTGACTATTGCAGTGCCCCTCACATAAAGTTGATGATACTGGGGGACAATCTCAAACAGGAGCGGCACAAGATCTAAAGATTATCTATTAAACCTTTGGTTTATCCACTTCTATCTGGAGACCTGATAAATTGCGATGGAAAAATGCGGTGGAAGGAACTGTGCCTTACATATAGATGTTGGGGGAACCAAATAAATGAAATAGCCAAGCTACTCGCTTGACTAATGAAACCGTCACCGTGTTAAACCCTAAAAATCATACTGGAAAATCAATTTGAAGCGGTGGCTATCTGGGTCAGTTCATATATATATTTATTCATTTTTTCTTTATACAATATGACTTTTACGTATTATAACTCCACAGCACCATGATCTTTTTAAATGTCTTACAAGAAGATTGGTTTTATCATGTCACAACGTATTGTCCTCAATACCCATTGTTACGGCGTAACGCCGATGGAGACTCAAGTCATGGATAGTCAACTGGAAATACTAGACATCATGTGCCAGTCTGCCTCACATGTTTCAGAGGGTTTTAGATTCATTAGCAGTAAATTGTTTTAACCAATTTGATTACTTCTAACATTTCATGTTTCCCTTAGTGCTGTTAGCAGAGATCACTAGTTTTATAGGCGTTTTTAAATAGTTGTTGAACACATTGTTACCATCATCGATTTAATTTATCATATTTCAATATGCTGTTTTAGATAGCCACCGCTTCAAATTGATTTTCCAGTATGATTTTTAGGGTTTAACACGGTGACGGTTTCATTAGTCAAGCGAGTAGCTTGGCTATTTCATTTATTTGGTTCCTCCAACATCTATATGTAAGACACAGTTTCTTCCACCGCATTTTTCCATCGCAATTTATCAGGTCTCCAGATAGAAGTGGATAAACCAAAGGTTTAATAGATAATCTTTAGATCTTGTGCCGCTCCCATTTGAGATTGTCCCCCAGTATCATCAACTTTATGTGAGGGGCACTGCAATAGTCACGTGCATCACAAGAATAGACTAACTACAATTGTTTTATTTACACTTTCTCATGATAATTCCATATTGACCACACTCAGCATATACAAAACTATATGTCTTCATGAACATATTAATCTTTACACAGACTAATACGGTATATATACATTTTTTATTAGCTCGGCTGGTTTAATTTCGCCCCCCCCCCCCTTTTTTTTTTTTTTTCTTCCCTGTTGGTTTTGTTTTTTGTTCTTGTCTTTGCTCTTGTACCTTAGCTAAACAGTTCATTGAACAATTCATGAACATGATGCAAACAATTCAGTAGATCAACTCAGGTTTGTGGCCCTATTGATATTTCTAACATCTTAATTATATTATAAGGATCAATTATATCTTCTGAATGCTCAATGGCACAGTTCTTATTTTGATTCTTAAACAGCAGCAATTCGAGGTTTTAATTTCAATTTTATAACAGATTTAACTTTTATTGATGTATATTACTATCACAGTAATTTTTATATGTTCAGTTGTTTCATAATCATTTGGATTTTTAATACAGTATCATCCCTTTTATACACTTATTTTTAACATATGTTAATTACATACATCAATTATTCAATTAGGTTGTCTGTCTGCTAATATGGTTTAATTCCTCATGTCCTGCATTTCCCTTTAATTATATATATTTATAATTTTAATTAAACATCGTGTATTGTTTCCCTGTTTTTAAGCTTTGTACCCCCTGAAGAAGGCGTCCCACGCCGAAACGCGTCGGGGTCTCTGACCTTTATCATTAAAGGCTCTATAAACATCCATACCTTCGTTTCTTGCTCCATTGTGTTTCCTATCGACCACCGGGCCAGAATGAACAAATGGATGATGAAATGCTCAAAGAAATCAAGGAAGCTAACAAACGTTACAGCGCAGTAATAATAATGGGTGATTTCAATTACCCCGGTATCGACTGGGTCAGTGTCACGGCAGGACATGCTAGGGAGATAAAGTTCCTAGATGGTATAAATGACTGCTTCTTGGAGCAGCTGGTTCATGAACCGACCAGAGGGGAAGCCATATTAGACCTAGTCCTTAGTGGAACACCAGATCTAGTGCAAGAGATAAGAGTGTTGGGGCCACTTGGCAATAGCGATCATAGCATGATCGCCTTTTATTTAATTAGTGGAGGAGGGATAGTAAGGAAATCCACAGTACTACCTTTTAACTTTCGAAAGGGAGACTATGATAAAATGAGGAAAATAGTTAAGAAAAAACTAAAAGGAGCAGTTGCAAAGGTTCAAAACGAACATCAAGCTTGGGTGTTGTTGAAAAATACTATCTTGGAAGCCCAGGCCAGCTGTATTCCACACTTTAAGAAAAGTGGAAGGAAGTCCAAAAAACTGCCAGCATGGTTTAAAGGTGAGGTCAGAGAGGCTGTTGTTGCTAAAAAAGCATCTTTCAGGAAATGGAAAAAAGAGCCAAATGATGAAACCTGGAAACAGCACAATCACTGGCAGGTCAAATGCAAGGCATTGATAAAGCAGGCAAAGGGAGAATTTGAGAAGAAGCTTGCTGCGGAAGCAAAAACGCGAAATAAAGATTTTTCAAGTACATTCGTAGCAAAAAACCTGTGAGAGAGTCAGTTGGTCCATTAGATGATAGAGGAGTTAAAGGGGCACTAAAAGGCGACAAGGCGATAGCGGAGAGACTGAATGAATTCTTTGCTTCGGTCTTTACTGAGGAAGATGTAGGGATGTTACCCATGACTGAAGTGGTATTTAAAGGTGCGGAAGAATTGAAGGAAATATCGATACATCGGGAAGATGTATTACAACTATTAGATAAACTGAAGAGTAGCAAATCAACTAGGCCGGATGGTATACATCCAAGGGTGTTGAAAGAACTGAAATATGAGATTGCAGACCTTCTATTAGTAATCTGTGAACTATCATTAAAATCATCTGTAAGGGACTTCCGATATGGCACTGAGCTGATCAGCAAGTGGATCAGCTCCGGGTATCCATCTCGTTAATTTGCAAATAACGCTATTACAGGCAAGCTAAATACCCCCGGCTGGCTTGAGTATTAGTGGAGAGTGTGGCAGGACTGAAGCTGTGTCGGCCACGAACGCGACGTGTAGCCCAATGGCTACAAAAACCATGAAGAGAGAGCGCACCCGGGGCCCTGACCCTAAAATGGCCGACGGGGCACCTAAAAGCCCCTCATCCGATGGCGAGTGCAACATGGTGGCGGAGGTGAGTGCGGCCGTAGTAAAAGCGCTGGACGAGCGCTTTTGTGACCTCGGAGGCCAGCTGAGCGTGGTGGCTCAAAAGATTACAGACTTTACGGGCCGCATGGAGAAGGCGGAGGAGCGAATCTCCGGCGTGGAAGATGTCCAACATTCCCTGGCCGCCTGACTACAGGCTCTCGAGGCGCTGGCGAAAGCACAGGCCGACAAACTGGAAGACCTGGAGAACAGGGGCCGCAGGAAAAATCTGCGTTTTGTTGGAGTCCCAGAATCGGTTACGGACTCTGCTCTCCCCAAATATCTCTCGCAATGGATGGAGCAACTCGTGGCTGGAGATTTGGAGCCCCCAATCCATCTTGAACGCGTGCATCGCCTAGGCCCGAGGCGGGAAGAGGCGCAGAGACCATGCATGGTGATAGCACGTTTTTTGGACTACAGACAGAAGGAGATGGTACTGCGGGCGGCCAGAGCACAGCGACGGCGAGGGGATGGCGGAGTGCAGCTCTTGGTATTTCAGGACTACTCTCAGCTAGTAAGCCAGCAGCGCTGAGCTTTCTCCATGATTTGTGCTCAGTTGGCTAATAGAGCTATATGTTTCACCCTACTGTATCCGGCCAAACTCCGGGTGGAATATCAAGGTCGTATGAAATTTCTGGGGACCCCGGAGGACGCTCGTACATGGCTGACACAGCTGGGGGAGCCTTCTGAGACGGCGACCCGACAAGGGAGAAGCAAGCCTCGAGAATGTGACTTTGCTGGTGCACTGCTGCTTGGCAGCTGATGTCCTGATCCTGCTGGGCCTGGCGGGTGTGCCCAAGGGCCATGTGCTCTGGACGATCTACACTTTTCACTGTTTTGTGCTATGGGAATTTGTAAGTGTCTTACTGAGCGGGTGGCCGGGGGGTATATGTATGTATGTATATATAACCTTGGCGAGACAGGGCTGCACATTGGGTTGATGTTTGATTGTGGTTGGGATGGGGCGCTGGTCTGGAGCTTATATAGGGGATAAAAAATTTTTTTCTCTTCCCTACTTCTGTCTTATTTCTCCTCTCCCCTCTAGTCCTTGACTTAGGTTGACGGGACTCAAGCTCTTCCCTCTCTTTCTTTTTGGGGGGGGAGGTTTGGAGAGCCAGGGCCAGAATGACGCGGATTGGTAGGTGGGGGGGGGGGGGAGGGGGACGGGTAGGAGTGGGCGGGAGGGCGATAGCGGCTTGGGAGGTGCTTTTATTTTTTATTTATTTTCAACTTTGTACTTTTAATTTTAATTTTACTTTTAAAGTGAATCCCCAACGTACTTTTCACTTTAATCTTAAATTTGCATTTTAAATTTACTTTTAACTTTTATTTTACTTCTTATTAAGTTTCCTTACTATTTCTTCACTGGGTCCCTTGGGGATCTATAACGGTTGGTGTGCCCCCCTTCCCCTGGGTCTGGGGATGGAGCTGAACGATCTTTTGCTCCGGGCATGTTGCTGGGCTGATTGAAGGGGAAGGTATACTTTAAAAAAAAAAAGGAAGTTGCTCGATAGACTGGAGGACTGCCCCGGCGGCCCGGCCCTAGGACTCAATGGTTGGCGCCACTTTGGGATTACTATTACTGCTGCTGAGGTATCATTGTATGAATCCCCACCTGCCTCGGCAGTCCGCGACACAATACGGGCCGGACCTGGCCTAGCATATTTTTGGGAGCTTAATCCTATCTCCCGCTGTTGGACAATCCCAATAGACGTCCGTGTGGAGAGGCAGGGGTTTACTGGCAGCGGCTTCTATCTGGGATATCCCCTCTGCTGGACCTCCTCATTGGTGTTGGTCCGTGGCTTCGGTTTCTGGAGGCTATATTGATGTCCTGCTTATTTATCTGGGTAATGTGCTGTTCTGTGTCTCTCTCCTCTTATCTGTTTGACTGTTTCTTTACTCTACTCTGTCCTATTTTATAATTGGTGTTCTTTTCTTTTTCACTAAATGATGTGGTATTGTAAACCGCTCTGATACCTTTTGGGTCTGAGCGGTATATCAAATTCAAATAAACATAAACATAAACATTTGCTCTTCGATGCCATCCCGGCATTGAAGCGGCGGGGGAGGAGGGGCGCGGTAGCGGATGAGGTGGATGGGGGCTGCGAGTGTGACCACGGATGCGAGTTGGATTTTGGTCGTCCCTGTCCCCGCTTTTAGTTCCTTGCTACCGGTCCGCCACACTGAGCCCTTGGGGCGTTGGCGGACTTTGTGTATAGTGCGCCGGGGGGGGGGGGCCTGGAGAGGAAAGTGTAGGT
The DNA here is from genome assembly GCA_033557465.1 of Ichthyophis bannanicus. Lineage (NCBI taxonomy): Eukaryota > Metazoa > Chordata > Amphibia > Gymnophiona > Ichthyophiidae > Ichthyophis > Ichthyophis bannanicus. Next base: position 966,893,417 of record CM066032.1, read on the forward strand.
GCTGGCCTGTAAGTTTTCCGTCCCCCCTCCTTCGCCCTTCCTCTTCGCTCTTCATCTCCGCCTTTACAGCAGCGGTTTGGGGCGGGATGGGGTGAAGGGGACTTTCGGGGATAGGGCACTTGGAAGCTTAGCGGGGGGCTCAAAGGTGGGGCACGCCATGGGAGTTGGGAGAGTTGTGGCTGGTAGGGGGGAAGCTTGGGACCTTTTAGAGGGGTGGGCCCGATAGCCATAGGAAGTCACCGGCCTCTGGAGTCAGGCAGGCAGGCAGAGATTGCACGAGTGGATGGGGAAGGTAGGGGGCATATGGGGTTATGATGACGGGAGGAAGAGGGGTCGGGTGGGAGGGGGGAGGGTGGGGGGGTGGGGAGGGGTAATCAGGTGGGCTTCTCTCAGAGAGGTGGAGGGGTTGGTAGATACCTGTTAGGGGTATATGTGTGGTTGAGATGGTCTGTTTGCTGGTTGAGCATGTGTGAACGAGGGTGGATGTGGGTGTGGCAGTGGCAGTTCCGGACAGAGCGGCTGTTGGTGGCGGGGGAGACCCTAGGCTGGGGGGGTTTCCGCCAACTAGATGGGCAGATTCATTTTTCCTGGAGGCCCAACTGGATTGTGGATACTGGGTAGCGCCGTCTGCTTTGCGACCTGGAATGTTTGTGGGTTAGGCTCTCCAATTAAACGTTACAAGGTGCTGCAGCATCTGCAACATCAACATGTTAATGTGATATTGTTGCAAGAAACGCATCAATCGGAGGCAGAGCATGCAAAACTACGCAGGGGCCCTATTTCACATGTCTATGGGGCCCCAGCTTTGGGGCAGAAGAGAGGGGTGGCCATCCTAATTACCAAATCAGTTACCTGGATTGAGGAACGTGTCGTTACGGACCCGGAAGGTCGCTATGTCTGTGTATGGGGGGTGCTTAACGGCGTGAAGGTGGCTATCTGCTCGGTGTATGGGCCTAATGTATATGAGGCTGGCTTTTACCGGGCCCTAGCTAATACTTTGGAAGCTACTGGTGGGTATCAGGTGGTCATGGGAGGGGACCTTAATGAGGTGCTAGATACTGCACTTGACCGCTCAGGAAGAAGGGGGGCTGGAAGTACAAGGCTCGCAAGCATTGGTGGGGAATGTGTGAGGCGTACAGGTTGTTAGATGTTTGGCGGGTTCTGCACCCAGGGGAGCGGGATTATACTCATATGTCCCGGGCCCATGGGACATGGTCCCGCATTGATTATTTCTTGATTTCGGAGGCTCTGTTCGAGAGAGTGGTAACTTCGGCTATTGGGTCCTCTGTTCTTTCGGACCATGCGATGGTGGTGCTGGAACTTCGCAACCTTGGCCCTCGTGGCAATCGGCTTTGGCGATATCCTCTGGACCTTTGTGGGGATGCTCAGTTTGAGGCGCACATCCGGAAGTGTTGGGAGGACTATGTGGTTTTTAATGACACGCCGGAGACGTCCCCCGTTCTCCTTTGGGAGGCCGGAAAGGCGGTTATGCGTGGGGAAATCATTAGTTATCATGGCCTGCGGCTTAAGCGTTTAAATCAACAGATTTTGTCTTTGGAGAAAAACTTGGCCAGGGCTAGAAGGAGGGTAGCTGCATCTAACTCTGCAGTACATCATCGCGAGCTGCGTGAAATCCAGGTGGAACTGGAGACGCTCCTTCATCGGCGTGCCCAGAAATCATTATTGTATTACCGCTTCAAGCTATATCAGCATGGTAATAGGGCTGGTAAGTTGATGTCGGCCCTGGTGCGACCTGATGTAGGCGTCAGATATATTGGGGCCATTCGGCATCCCGATGGGACCATCAAGCGGGATAAGAAGGTAATTGAGGATGTTTTTGCCGACTTTTACCGACATCTTTATGAGAACCAGGGAGACCGGGAGGAGGAGGGTCGACTTTTCTTAGGCGGTTGCACTTTACCGAGACTTACTGTTGAACAGCTATAGCTCCTTAATGGGCCTATTTCGGGGAGGGAGGTACAGGAAAGCATTAAGCATTTGAAAAATGGTAAAGCCCCGGGGGTCAACGGTTTTCGTGGGGAATTTTACAAGCTTCTGGGCACTGCTTTGGTGGCCCCCCTGGTGGGCTATTATGAAGATTTGGTACAAAGAGGGCGGTTCCCGTATGAGGCGAACAAAGCACTAGTCACTGTTTTGCCTAAACCTGGGAGGGATCCCCTTCTTCCGGGATCTTACCGACCAATCTCACTCCTTAACGTAGATATTAAACTCTTCGCCAAAATTATGGCGGATCGGCTGGCCTCTCTGTTGCCGACTTTGATACATGCCAACCAGGTGGGCTTTGTGAGGGGCCGCCAGGTGTCTCATAATCTGCATCGGATTCTGCTTTCCTTTTGTGCGGAGCATGTTAAAAATCACGGCTCTTTACTTATTAGCTTTGACGCAGAAAAAGCGTTTGACAGGGTCCAGTGGAGCTTTATGTACCAAGTTTTAGAGGTGATGGGGTTCGAGGGCTTTTTCGTGGATGTGATCAGGTTGTTGTATGCTGCTCCGTTAGGAGCCCTCGTGGTGAATGGCGCTGTGACGGACGATTTTGCTATCCAGAAGGGGACGAGGCAGGGGTGCCCGCTGTCCCCACTCCTATTTGTTCTTACTCTGGAACCTCTTTTGCACAGGATACGTGAGGCTACACAATTTCGTGGGGTCCCGATGGGCCCGGTGGAATTCCGAGTGGCGGCATTCGCGGATGATTTACTAGTGCATCTGGGAGATCCGCAGGCTGGGCTGCCTCCCCTCTTAAGTCTCATACGGGAATATGGTTTGGTTTCGGGTTTTAAACTTAATTTGGACAAGTCAGAGGCGATGTTACTGGGGGCCGCGGTGGGACAGGCTTGGCAAGGCGACTTCCCTTTGCGGTGGGCGGATGGGTATTTTAAGTATCTGTGGGTCTACCTGCCGGCGGACCTCGGGGATCTTTACAGTCTGAATGTCGATCGAGTGCTTGCCTCCATATCGTCAGCGGTGGGTAAGTGGCGAGATTTACCGCTATCCCTGGGAGGACGTGTGGCACTGTGCAAGATGACCCTTTTCCCTAAACTTCTTTACATGCTTCAGACGCTTCCGTTGTTTCTCAAACGATCCGATATTCGGCGGGTGGATCGAGAGTTTAATAAGCTGCTCTGGCGTGGGGGTAGGCCTCGGGTGCGTTTGAGTGTACTTAGTCAACCTCGCGCGCTCGGTGGTTTAGGCTTCCCAGATGTGCGGAAATATAATATTGCATGTTTGCTACGCTTTGTTCGTGACTGGTTATGGGATTTAGAAGATTACTCTCCTGTAGGTCTGCTTGCGGGTGTGGTTTCTCCAATGCACTTGCGGTATATTCTCCACGCTAAATCGACTATGGGGGGGGAGGGCATCCCCCTTCTTCGGCGAGTGCTTTTAGACCCGGTGAGAAAGGCTTTGCGGCACTTCTGTACCGGTCGCCGACTGGTGGCAACGCATACCCCTTATCTTCCTATTCGAGGGAATGAGGATTTTTCACCGGGTTTGGGGAGATCGCCTTTTTCGGCATGGGAAAGGATGGGGATCGTTAACTTAGAGCACGTGCTGAACCCAGAAGGGGGGATGGTTGATTTTTCTACCCTGTGCCAGCAATATCCTTTAGACCCTAATGATCTCTTTCGGTACGCCCAACTTAGGAGTTATGTTCGTTTGGTTCCCGTGGCATCCATGAAAGGGGAAGTGAGTACGACGATAGAGATCGCATTGTTAGGGGGGGAGCAGGGCATGCGTGTGTCTTGGCTCTATCGGATGCTATGGGAAGGGGTTTCTCCTCTTGACTTGGCACCCCTGGCGTCCGCTTGGGCGGCAGACTTGGGAGAGGCGGTGAGCGTGGACGAGATCCTACGGGGGCTGGCCAATATTCCCTCGATAAGTGTCCTAGTCTCTCACCGTGACACTCAATATAAGATTCTGCGACGGCTATATTTTGCACCTCTCAGGGCGTGGCGGGTGGGGGTGGGAGATGACCATTGCTGCCCTCGGTGTGCGGTACCACGGGCCACATTAGGACATATGTTTTGGCAATGTCGGTGTGTTCAGATGTTCTGGGAGAAGGTGCGTGTCTATTTGTCCACCTGTTTGGGACAGTCTGTGCCGTGGAGTGCTAAGAGTGTGGTGCTTGATGTGTGGGAGTCGACGTGGTCGACTGCTTTGGGGGAAGTGCGGTGGAGATGGCTATGGTTGGTATTGGTGACTGCTCGAGTGACTGTGTTGCAGCAGTGGCTGGATACTAGGGGCCCAACGTATGGGCTTTGGAGAATCCAGCTTCATGGGATAATGCTTATGGAGCAGACCTGGGCTCGGGAGACCGAACGGCGGTGGCAGTGGTTTCTGGAGGGATGGGGACCCCACTTGCATTTACTGCCTTGGAGAGCTCGTAGTAGGATTATGAGGCGGCCTTGAGGGCCGTCCAAGGTGAGCGTGCCGCTGGTTTAGACCCTCATCTATGTAAGCCTGCTCGGAGTGAGTGATTGGATGTCTGTCAACCCCTTTGCTACTAAGGGTGGGTTTGGGGGAAAGGGGGGGGAATGGGGGGGGGTAAGGGGAAGGGTTGGCGGGGGGTGGGAGGGTAGGAGAGAAGTAGTCTGCTCGTGTGTCATTGGTTACCTGATGGCGGGTTTGGGAGCAGAGTAAACCCCAAACCTGGTAGTATTCCCTCAGGGTCATTCTTTTTCTTCTACCTTTTAACATCAGGTACCTTCTGCTGATTGATTGCTGTGGGGGAATACCTGAGGGGGAGGGGGTGGGGGTTGCGGGGCGTTATCTTAGGGTGTCCTGTTAAAAAAGGGGGGGCCTCTGCGGAATTGTAAAAAGGGTAAACTGTGTATACTTGTGCAAGTCTGTATACAATGTAAGTGTTCTGTTGTTTACACTATGTTTCAAGTTACCCACTTCCTATGGAGGGGTCTTTTGTATAGGCCCTCTCGTTGATGTTGTTGTTGGTGTTGTTTTATTTGGATCCTCTTGAATAAAAAACAGATTAATCATAAAATCATCTGTAATACCTGAAGATTGGAGGATCGCCAATGTAATACCAATTTTTAAAAAGGGTTCCAGGGGTGATCCGGGAAACTACAGACCGGTGAGCCTCACGTCAGTACCAGGAAAAATGGTAGAAACCATCATAAAGAATAAAATTACTCAACATGTAGATAGTCATGGCCTAATGGGAGACAGCCAACATGGCTTTAGACAAGGAAGATCTTGTCTTACTAATCTGTTATGTTTTTTTGAAAGTGTGAATAAACAGGTGGACAAAGGTGAGTCGGTTGATATAATGTATCTGGACTTTCAGAAAGCCTTTAATAAGGTCCCTCATCAGAGACTTTTGGCAAAACTAAAGAGTCATGGGATAGGAGGCAGTGTACTACTGTGGATCAGGAACTGGTTAAAAGATAGAAAGCAGAGGGTTGGGCTAAATGGCCAATTTTCCCAATGGAGAAAGGTGAATAGTGGTGTATCCCAGGGATCTGTGCTGGGTCCGCTGCTTTTTGACATATTCATAAATGACCTGGAAAGTGGAATAACGAGTGAGGTTATCAAATTTGCAGATGACACAAAACTATTTAAAGCTGTTAAAACCCAAGAGGATTGTGGAAAATTGCAAGAGGATCTTGATAAATTGGAAGACTGGGCATCAAAATGGCAGATGAAATTTAATGTGGACAAATGCAAGGTTATGCACCTAGGGAAGAACAACCCAAACTACGGTTACACGATGCAAGGTTCCACATTAGGAACCACCACCAAGGAAAAAGATTTAGGCGTCATTGTAGATAACATGTTAAAACCCTCGGCCCAGTGTGCAGCGGCATCCAAGAAAGCAAATAGAATGCTAGGTATCATAAGGAAAGGAATGGAAAATAAAACAAAAGATATTATAATGCCTCTATACCGTTCCATGGTGAGACTGCACCTTGAATATTGTGTGCAATTCTGGTCGCCGTATCTTAAAAAGGATATAGCGTTATTAGAAAAGGTTCAGAGAAGAGCCTCCAAAATGGTAAAGGGGATGGAAGGATACTCCTATGAAGAAAGGCTAAAAAGATTAGGGCTCTTTAACCTGGAAAAGAGACGGCTGAGGGGAGATATGATAGAAGTCTATAAATTAATGAATGGAGTGGAACGGGTAAACGTAGATCGATTGTTTACGTTATCAGAATATAGAAAGACTAGGGGACATGCAATGAAGCTACAGGGTAAACTATTTAAGACTAATAAAAGAAAATATTTTTTCACTCAACGTGTAATCAAACTCTGGAATTTGTTACCGGAGGATGTAGTAAAGGCTGTTAGTGTAGCTGGGTTTAAAAAAGGTTTGGACAAGTTCCTGGAGGAAAGGTCCATAAACCATTATTAAAGGACCCAGGATATCAATGCTTGACCCAGTACAAGCATTGCGGAACCTGTGTCTTTTGGGGAAACTGCTAGGTACGTATGACCTAGATTGGCCACTGTTGGAAACAGGATACTGGGCTTGATGGACCTTGGTCTGACCCAGTATGGCATATCTTATGTTCTTATGTTCTTAGATTGTAAGCTCTGATGAGCAGGGACTCTCTCTTACATGTCTGTGCAGCACTGCATATGACTTGTAGCGCTATACAAATGCTCAGTAGTAATAGTAGTAGTTTTGACACTGTTGACCATAACCTTCTCCTTGATATCTTGTCCTTGCTTGGTTTTATTGCTCTGTACTGTCCTGGTTCTCTTCTTATCTCTCCCATTGTTCTTTCAATGTTTGTTCTGGTGGTTCCTCCTCTACTGCTATCGCACTCTCATTTGGTGTACCCCAGGGATCTGTCTTGGGTTCACTCCTTTTCTGTCTCTATACCCAGTCCCTTGGTGCACTCATCTCTTCCCATTGCTTTCAGTACCATCTTTATGCTGATGACTCCCAGATCTACCTCTCTACACCTGAAATTTCTCTGGCAGTTCTGGATCTCTGCCTGGCTTTCTGACATTGCTGCTTGGATGTCTCTCCACTGCTTGAAATTGAACATGGCCAAAACTGAGCTTCTTATTTTTCTCCCTAAACCCTCCTCTCCCCTTCCTCCTTTCTCTCTCTCGCTGTGGCTCTCTACTCCACCCTGTCTCTTCAACTTCCAACCTTTGAGTTGTATTTGACTCCTCTCTTTCCTTCTCCACACAAAACCAACTGATAGCTAAAACCTGCCATTTTTTTCTCTACAACATCAAGAAAATTTGCCCATTCCTTTCTGAACACACTACTAAGACCCTTATCCACTCCTTAATCACTTCCTGTCTAGACTATTGTAACTTGCTCCTTGCTGGTCTCCCTCTGAGTCATCTCTCTCCCCTTCAATCTGTTCAACACAGCAATCTTCCATCAGCCTTATCATGCTCATATTACCCCTCTTCTCAAGTCACTTCATTGGCTTCCTCTCCATTTCCACATCCAGTTCATACTTCTCCTGCTGACCTATAAGAGCATTCACTTTGCAGCTCCTCACTAACTTTCCTCTCTTATCTCTCCCCACATCCCTCCTTGGGAACTCTATTGTTGTGGCAAATCACTACTGTCTGTGCCCTTCTCTTCTATTGCTAACTCCAGACTTCGCTCCTTTCACTTTGCTGCTCCTTATGCCTGAACAGACTTCCTGAATCTGTTCGTCAGGCACCTTCTCTGACTCTTTTCAAATCCAGGCTGAAAACTCACCTCTTCGCTGCCGCTTTCGGATCTTGACTCACCTAATGTCCTTTGAGTTTCCTTACCATCCCCCCTAGATGTATTCCATGTCTACAGGTACTGTGTTGTCTGTCTCTATTGGATTGTAAGCTCTGATGAGAAGGGACCGTCTGAGTACGCCTTGTAGTACTATACAAATGTTCAGTAGTAATAGCTGTAGTAGTAGCAATTGGGTGGACTTTAGGACATTATCAAGTATTTTCGTTGTTATTTTTTTCTTCCTTATTTCTGTTTCTTTCTTTCTTTCTTTCATTTCTTGTTGAATGATATTCTTTTCTTAGTCAAGGAAGTGCTTGACTGTATATTGAAAACTGATAAAAAAAATATAAAAACAACCTTTGTAATCCAAGTACGCTTTCCATTATATCTCCTATGGGGGTCATTCCGAGCCACGAATAGGGGGATGTAGGCTCTGTCTGGATGTACATCCCTGCTATTCATTCCCTTTGCCATCCCCATGCAATGCTCCCTATATGAACAGTGGAGTTGTATGGGGAGCCTTAGAAGGGGGCGTGAGGGGGCGGGCGGAAGATTAAGCAAAGGCGGTATGTGGGCAGGCCATCACCCTGGACATATAGGGCTGATTCTGAGGTTGGCCCTGTACATTTGGGGTATGCTGGTTAGAGGGAGGACTTATTCCACCTCAGAGGTGGAATAAGTCCTCCTGGTCACGAGGTAGCAGGGTGGCCAGCCGGGACAAAGCAGGGAGGCATGCAGAAGGTTCACCGCAGCCGGACCTTGGCCATGGGAGGCTGGATCGGGGTCTGGCTGCAGGGAAAGGACATTCTTGGTGGCAGCCAGTGGTCACAGTTCCGTAATGGAGCTGCGGTGCCATGGTAATGAGACGCATGGCATTGTGGCTCCATTACGGAGCCAGGTGGAGTTCGACAAGGATGTGGCTAGACATGCGGCCCTTCAGAATCAGAGCCAGCCTGCATGTACAAGCCAGTAGACTGCTATACATCCCGATTCTGAGGGGTCATACAGGGGCTGGATGTCCAGTAGGGAATAGGCCTCCACATGTGCAAGATCCAACATGTTTATACATCCTTTCTTAAAACAGTTTCATTAACTTTTTGTATTTTTCAATAATAAATAATAATTAAAAATATAATCTATAGAACTCAATTCCATAACATGCATGTCTGGCCAGAGGACATGTCTAAATTAAAAATGGGCCACCTATGAGCTTAATTCTGCATCCACGGGTCTGGACGTGCCTGCGGGTCCAGAATCATGAAGATAGATGTGAACATCTATAATGCCTGAAGATTGGAGGATGGCCAATGTAATGCCAATCTTTAAAAAGGGTTCCAGGGGTGATCCGTGAAACTACAGACCGGTGAATCTGATGTCATTAAGGGAAAAATGGTGGAAACTATCATAAAGAACAAAATTACTGAACATGTAGATAGTCATGGCTTAATGGAAGACAGCCAACATGACTTTAGCCAAGGAAGGTCTTGTATTAATAATCTGTTATGTTTTTTTGAAGGTGTGAATAAACAGGTAGACAAAGGTGAGTCAGTTGACAAGGTCCCTCATCAGAGACTTTTGGCAAAACTAAAAAGTCATGGGACAGGAGGCAGTGTACTATTGTGGATCGGGAACTGGTTAAAAGATACAAAGCAGAGGGCAGGGCTAAATGGCCAATTTTCCCAATGGAGAAACTTGAATAATGGAGTACCCCAGGGATCTGTGCTGGGTCCGCTGCTTAACATATTCATAAATGACCTGGAAAAGGGAATAACGAATGAGGTTATCAAATTTGCAGATGACACAAAACTATTCAAAGTTGTTAAAAACCATGAGGATTGTGGAAAATTGCAAGAGGATTTTGATAAATTGGAAGACTGGGCATCCAAATGGCAAATGAAATTTAATATAGACAAGTGCAAAGTTCTGCACATAGGAAAGAAAAACCCAAACTATGGTTACATGATGCAAGGTTTCACATTAGGAACCACCACCCAGGAAAAAGATTTAGGCGTCATCGTGGATAACATGTTTGTAGAAATGGACAGATAAAGGGATACCAGAATCCCCAATAAGTAATTGAAGATGGATGAATTTCTTAATACAGAATGTGTTTAGAAGTTTAGCTTTTCACCTACTTCCTCTTAATAGAATAGGATGTCATGATCATGAGTTCTGTGTAACCGTTTTTAAAATAGTCTGGAACATTGTTAACGTAAGCATAAAGGGTAAACATAGGCTATGAACTGTGCAACTATAGTTCATTGTACAGTCACTGCTGACAAAACATAATTTTTGCAACTTTTGCAATTATAAATAACTTTGTCATAATTAAGTGAATTTCATCTAATATACTGTAATCAGATCTTGCTCTGTAAAAAGAACTTTGGCAACACCTTGTGTTATTTCACGGTTATAATAAATGACTGTTACTTCCCCTTTTTTCTTTAATAAAAGGAGCTTTTTAGGAGGAAGAATTTGAATTCAATAAGCGTGGAACTATGCATGTCCATAGACCATTTATAGTCTTCCCTCTGAGCTCAAAGAAAGTAGCACTTGTGTGTGTGATTGTGTTCTGTATTACTCTCTGCCTGTTTCTCACTGTTTGAGGACCAGAGACCAAAAAGAGCTGTGGTATTGTGGCCAGATCACAGAGTTTTCATCAATGTTAAAACCCTCTGCCCAGTGTGCAGTGGCGGCCAAGAGAGCAAATAGAATGCTAGGTATCATAAGGAAAGGAATGGAGAATAAAACAAATGATATTATAATACCTCTATATCATTCCATGGTGCAACCTCACCTTGAATATTGTGTGCAATTCTGGTCGCCTTATCTTAAAAAGGATATAGCGCTATTAGAAAAGGTACAGAGAAGAGCAGCCAAAATGGTAAAGGGGATGGAAGGATACCCCTATGAAGAGAGGCTAAAAAGGTTAGGGCTTTTCAACCTAGAAAAGAGGCGGCTGAGGGGAGATATGATAGAGGTCTATAAATTTATGAATGGAGTGGAACAGGTAAACGTAGATTGATTGTTTATGCCATCAAAATATAGAAAGACAAGGGGGCATGCAATGAAGCTACAGGATAACCTATTTAAGACTAATAAGAGAAAATATTTTTTCACTCACGTGAAATCAAACTCTGGAATTTCTTACCGGAGGATGTAGTAAAAACTGTTAGTGTACCTGGGTTTAAAAAAGGTTTGGACAAGTTTCTGGAGGAAAGGTCCATAAACCGTTATTAAAAGGGATCCAGGATATCACTGCTTGACCGAGTACAGGCACTGTGGAACCTGTGTCTTTTGGGGAAACTGCTAGGTACTTATGACCTAGATTGGCCACTGTTGGAAACAGGATACCTTGGTCTGACCCAATATGGCATATCTTATGTTCTTATATGTTCTTAAGAGCAGAATTTTTTCAAAGTCCTAGCCTAATTCCACATTCATCAGGAATAATATGGACATTTCCGGGCAACACTTAATACAGACACTGATCTTTCCTGAATACGCTTTATATGTCTCTGCAGCTGACCACGCCCCCTTTCCACCCCTTCTGGGCATATTTTGATATCTCCGTGCTAGCGCCATGGACATGCATGTCAGCAGTGTTTCAGAATATGATGGGAGACATTTTTGGCACATAAATGCCCCCGCCGCGCATACAAACTACAAACCCCTTATTCGTGTTCTGGAATGATCCCCATAGTATATGAAAAAACTATTTTTTTCAGTGTCAAGCTCTTAGCTGCCAATACATTTTGATTGCAGACACCTGGTTGAATCTGGGCTCCACAGTTTCTCATACAAACAGATAAGCTTATAGCTTTGTATCTTTTAATAAGCTTGCAGCTTGGTATCTCTTACCTATTTTCTTGCCTATTTTACATTCACTTCTTCTGTCTGCTTGCATTCCTTGGGTAGCCCTCCAATCAGAAATCTAAGGGTGCCAAGTACAACAGGGACCTTTTCACAAAAGACAGATAGAGAAACATTAAGAATTCAGTTGGCTAATTCAGCTTCCATTGTTTGAATTTGTCTGCAAACTTGCTGCCAGGGAGGGGCTTTTGAATAGTGGACTTCCTGCAGACACCTGGTTGAATCTGGGCTCCGCAGCTTCTCATACAAACAGATAAGCTTATAGCTTTGTATCTTTTAATAAGCTTGCAGCTTGGTATCTCTTACCTATTTTCTTACCTATCCTGTTGGTTGTGTAGCTGTTATATAATATTTAACTGCTGTTGGGTTTACCTATCCTGGTGGTTGTGTAGTTAAGTTAACTGCTGGTTTTACATTCACTTCTGGGAATAATCTGTCTGCTTGCATTCCTTGGGTAGCCCTCCAATCAGAAATCTAAAGGTGCCCTCGGTTCATGTAAGGCCTGCTGGCCAAGGACACTTTGGTTCCCCCCCCCCCCCCCACCTCTCACCCCACCCATCTCCGGGCTGCATTGCTTATATATTGGTCATATACTTTGACATCTATCCTCTTAATTCGACCACACATATCATGTATTCAGTGCAATAACTGTAGTGCCTTCATTCTGAGATGAATCATCTGGAACCTAAGAGCTTGCCCTATATGCCTCAAGTTGGCAGCCATACAAAATGAATTGACTCTATTAAGGGAAGAAGTAGCTACAATGAAACACACCTCTTCTAGGATACAACCCAAAAAAGTCCCCCACAGCTCCCACAGAGACTCAAACATCCCAGGAACAAATGGATCACAGTGGGCTCTGGTAGACTACGTCCGGTAATGCAGAAACACCCTGTACAACAAGAGATATCACTGCATAGTGCCTTCTCTGCTTTGGTTAATGAGGATGCCCAAGCCAAGGAACCTCAAGGGCCCTTAAATGAGATAGTCAATGCCCAATCTCCTGATAAAGCACCAATTATGAAGAAAGACTCAAGGAACAGAAAACTACTACTACTTGGTGATTCCATCATCAGAGGCACCAACTTGGAACCACAGTTCAAAGGAGGGAAGTTAGTCAAATGCCTCCCAGGCTCTTCATCTAGCAAGAATGCAAACCAAATTGTTGATGTGCTTAGCGCTGAAAGTGAGCACTCCAAAATTGATGTTATCATCCACTTGGGTACAAATGACCTGGCTAGAAACAGTGCCACTACAGTTCAAAGGGACTTTCAAACTCTGGGGGAGAAACTAAAGCCCATTGTTAACACTGTAGCATTCTCAGAAGTTCTACCTGTTCTTGGTAAGGGGGCAGAAAGGCTAAATCGCATAAACAGCTTTAATGCATGGCTCCAAACCTGGTGCAAAGAGGAAGGATTCAGATTTATAGGCGACTGGGGAAACAGATGGACCAACAAGAGACTATACTGTGCTGATAGACTACATCTCTCTGTCGCAGGGAGAAGAATCCTAAGTGAAAAATTCAGGCAGTATGTGGATACGCATTTAAACTAGAAAAAGGGGGTGACGGATGGGGAAGGTCAAGTTCTGGACGTCACTCCCTGCAAAAGCAGAACAACATCAGAAACAGACACACTTTTAAACCACACATCAAAAACAAGTGGGAAGAAGTGGACAGAACAAAATCAATGCAAAACACACACAAGCCAGTTAAATGCTGGAAAGCAATGAGCACAAATGCTCGAAGCTTATCCAATAACGTTCCAGACCTGGAAGCCTTAATGGTGGAAATGGACTTGGACATTGTGGCCATTACAGAAACATGGTTTAATGAATCGCATGATTGGGATATAGCCATAGCTGGCTAAAATCTATTCAGAAGAGACAGAGAAAATGGAAGAGGAGGAGGAGTAGCCTTGTATGTCAAAAGCAATATTAAAGCTACTGAAATGCAGGGGGCATGGGGAAAAGAAGAAGCGCTCTGGGTTGTGTTGGAAAGAGGAGATGGCACTGTCATCCATACTACTGTAGTCTACAGACCTCCGACTCAAATCGAAGAGTTAGATAACGAATTTATTATAGACATTGTCAAAATAGCCACAAAGGGGGAAGCGATCATATTGGGTGACTTTAATCTACCCGATGTAGATTGGATTACTCCTCCTGCAAATCTGGAAAGAAGCAAACAAATTGTGGATGCTCTCCAAGATGCATTACTTAAACAAATGGTGATGGAACCAACAAGGGAAAGCTCAATGTTGGATTTAGTCCTCACCAACGGTGATAGCGTGTCGAATGTCTGGGTGGGTGCACCTGTGAGCAGCAGCGATCATCACACGGTGTGGTTTGAGATAAAAACCAAGGTGCAGTCCAACTATAGCAAGCTCAAAGTCTTAAACTTCAAAAACACTGACTTCAATAAAATGGCCATGTACCTAAAGGAGGCGTTGACAGGGTGGAAGGAGATAAGGGAAGTGGAATTGCAATGGGCTAAACTAAAGGTGGCAATAAGAGGGGCAACAGATAAATATATAAGAAAAGTAAATAAAAACAAAAGGAGGGGGATCGCTGAAACATTACCTCGCTGATTGCCTTGCCTAGGAGACGCCGGGGGGGGCCGGTGTGGAGGAGGTGGAGCTTCCAGGACCTCCCTCCTGCCCTCAATAAGCGCTAGTCTCTGCTAGAGCAGCTTTGGGATCACTGAAACATTACCTCACTGATTGCCTTGCCTAGGAGATGCCGGGGGTGCCGGTGTGGAGGAGGTGGAGCTTCCAGGACCTCCCTCCCACACTCCATAAGAGCATATCCCGCGGTACGCGGCCACGGGTGCGTGCCCGTGGGCACGTGTCCGAAGGGGCATGTCCAAAGGGGCAGGTCCCGCCCTTTTGGAGCCCCTTAGGAGCCTGGAGGAGTCCATTGCAGTTCTGAATGGGGAAACGGAAGAAACGGTCTTTGCCAATTGTAGTGGCTAAGACCGTGAAAACCGCTGGCCCCATGGATCGCCATCTTCAAGTCTTACCTGTAAATCCTAATTTGGAGGTTTCTAATGTTTCTTCTGAGACTGGCAGTTCTGTCATGGACAACCCCTCCACTTTGGGTCCAACCCCGCCCTGCTTGTAAGGATTATCAGAGGTAGGAGCTACTTCGGGTTTGAATGACCTGGCTCAGCCCGCCTCTTTACCTTCTCAACTGACTTCTCCTCGACCCGACATTGCTGATTTAAATATGCCTGCTCCTCTTCGGTTCATTCCTGTTGTTGAACCTTTGACTGCCCCCGATAATATAACTTTGAGTGATATTTGGGTAGTTGTGTTACGTACGGAACTTTCAGTCCGATTTGCCCTCTCTCAAATTTCCCAATTTTCTGCTGAAGTTATTTCTAAGCTTACTGAATTGGAAGTTGGCCTGTCCAGTTGTAAGTTAGGTGTTAATAAGTTGGAAGGTCAGCTTAATCTTGCACAGGCTGCTATTTCTTCTAATATGAGAGAAAGTTTAATAGTTAACCATCATTTAGAATCTTTGGAAAATGTCTCAAGGGTTAAGAATTTACGCTTTATTAATTTCCCTCGAACGCATTATCTTTCTCCAGTGATAATGTTACAAAAAATATTTCAAAAAATACTGTTGATTTCAGATGTGGATTCTATTAAATTATCTAATGTCTATTATCTTCCTGCCGGGGTACGGTCTCAGGCTTCTTCTCAGGATGAGTCTCTACCCGAGATGTGTGTAGGGTTACCCAGAAGCGCAGGAAGGAGTTTTTGGTTTTGAAGCCTCGTACCTTGGCCCTTGGAGCTACTTTTTTCTTAAAATATCCTTGCAAATGCCTAGTGCATTTTCAACAGGCTAAGTACGTTTTTCAGGAACCTTCTCAATTAGAGGCTTTTGTGTCTGGCAAGGAGAATGTTGGTTGAAGTATTTATTTTCCTTTCTTTTTCACTTGCTCACTTATGTATATGGGGTTCAAATTTAATCACAATTTGTTTCCTTGGGTATCTGCATAAATTGTACTTTCGTTTTCTTTTACTTTGTAGTTCTTCAGTTTTCCCCTTAACGTGGGCATTGATAATCCTTGTCATCTTTAAAATTTCCCATATGTGTAGATTGTACTTTTGACAGGGTTTGTTTTTTCTGTACAAGAGCATATTCTTGGATTTATTAAAAATTTGAAAATAAACAATTAAAAAAAGGAGAAGGAAACCTATTTGGTTTTCCAAAGAAATGGCTGCTCAAATAAAGGCAAAAAACACAGCTTTCGCAAAATTCAAAAGCTTGCAAACAGAGGAACACAGAAATGAATACAGGATCAAACTCAAAGAGACAAAAAGAGAAATAAGGAAAGCAAAATCAAAGGCAAAGATGGCTAAAGATGTTAAGTGTGGAGACAAAACATTCTTCAGGTATATTTGGGAAAGGAAGAAGATCAGAGGTGGAATCGCAGGACTCAGAAGTGCTGGGAATGGACTCGTGGAAAGGGACATTGAAAAAGCGGAATTGCTAAACAAATACTTCTGCTCTGTTTTTACTAAAGAAAATGCTGGAGAAGGACCAACTGTGACTCTCAAATATAAAGATAGGAATGAAGTAGATACCACACCATTCACAAAAGATGATATGTTAGAACAACTTGCGAAACTGAAAGTGGACAAGGCCATGGGACTAGATGGGATACATCACAGGATACTGAAAGAGAGGTTCTTGCAGGGTCGTTAAAGGATGTTATCAACAGTTCCTTGGAAACAGGAGTAGTTCCTCAGAACTGGAGAATGGCTGATGTCGTACCTCTACACAAAAGTCGTGACAGGGAAGAAGTGTCAAACTACAGGCCCGTGAGCTTTACCTCGGTGGCAGGAAAAGTAATGGAGGCGCTTCTGAAGGAGCGAATAGCGAACTTTCTCAAAACCAACAGGTTGCAAGATCCAAGGCAATATGGTTTTACCGAAGAACGATCTTGCCAAACAAATCTGATTGAGTTCTTTAACTGGGTGACCAGAGAACGAGATCAGGGGCATGCGATGGTATAATCTCTATACCTGGATTTCAGCAAAGCCTTTAATGCTGTTCCTCATAGGAGGCTTATCAATAAACTCAGTAGTTTGGGGATGGGTCCCAAGGTGGTAAACTGGATCAGAAATTGGTTGACTGATAGACGACAGAAGGTGATGGTAAATGGAGCTCACTCAGAGGAAAGGAAGGTGATTAGCGGGGTGCCCCAGGGTTTGGTCCTCGGCCCGGCACTGTTCAATGTATTTGTGAGTAATATTGCTGAAAGACTGAATGGAAAGGTCAGTCTTTTTGCAGATGACACAAAAATTTGCAACAGAGTGGACTCCCCCGAGGGATTCCTTAACATGAGAAAAGATCTACAAAAGCTGGAAGAATGGTCTAATGCTTGGCAATTAAGATTTAATGCAAAGAAGTGCAGAGTCATGCACTTGGGTAGCAGAAACCCAAGGGAAATGCACATGATAGGGGGCGAGAGGTTGGTGTGCACGGATCAGGAGAAAGACCTTGGTGTAATTATTTCTGTAGATCTCAAGGTGGCAAAACAGTGCGACAAGGCGGTGGCAAAAGGCAGGAGGATGTTGGGCTGCATACGAAGAGGAATTACCAGCAGAAAGAAAGAGGTTCTAATACCACTGTATAAGTCACTTGTGAGGCCTCACTTGGAATACTGTGTTCAGTTTTGGAGACCGTATCTTGCAAAGGATGTAACAAGAATGGAAACTGTTCAGAGGAACGTGACCAAAATGATTTGGAGCCTGCGTCAGAAGCCTTATGAGAAGAGGCTTGAAGACCTAAATATGTACACTTTGGAGGAGAGGAGGGATAGGGGAGATATGATTCAGACCTTTAAATACTTAAGGAGAAATAATGAACAAAGAAACCTCATCCAAAGACGGGAAAGCTGTAAAACGAGAGGGCATAACAGGAAGCTGCAAGGTGGAAAATTGAAAGGCAATGACAGGAAATACTTTTTTACTGAGAGGGTGGTGGATGTTTGGAATGCCATCCCAATGGAGGTGGTGGGGGCAAATACAGTGACAGAATTCAAATTGGCATGGGACAAACACAATGGATCCATTTATAGCAACAGAATAAAGTAAAAATAAACGGAACCATCTAACCTCTCGACAAATAGTGGTGTCCTGCATGGAGCGGTGAGTTCACCCCTAAACAAAGAATTGGGGTGGGGTGGCCTGAGGGGTGGCCTGCACAGAGTGGCACCTACTCCTGCCATCTTACTCCGGCCATCTTACTGGGCAGACTAGATGGACTATACTGGTCTTTAACTGCCGCCATTTACTATGTTACTATATTACTATGATTGATTATATCTTCTGGTATAGGATCATTATGTTGTTGTTTTTTTCAGTAATAAATATACATATGCAAAACCTGTTCACTTATCCGAATTATAAAAAATCCCAAATTCAATCCACATCTGACATGATATCATACTTTGAAAGATGTTCTGCTTCAGGGAACATGCATCACTCTTAATCTAAAATTGTGGTAGCATTCTCTTCTACACTGTCTCTGTCTGAAATGTTCAGAAATGGTAAAGACCATATTTAGAATAAATATCCATCATTGTTCCTTATAATTTAAAAGATTTACTATATCTCTCCTTACCAGTGTGGGAGACTGGCACTTTAATTGTTCAAAAGTATGTGCAAACTGAATATAATGTTGGATAGTGTTAATCTACTTTTATGTTCAATCAGATTTTTATCGAGTGCTCGACTAAGGGGTATGTTTACTAAAACCCCGTTAAAGTGCGGGCCGCGGTAGTGTGCGGGTGCCATATAAGGAGTGGGCGTTTCCTGCTGAAGAAGAAAATCCGAAATTTACATATGCGCTAAGAGCCTTTAGGAGCCAGTCTAATATGGGGCAGCATAAGGCGGCGCGCTATTGATTTAGGAGGCTTTTTAATATTGGGCGGCATAAGGCGGCGCGCTGATGTGCCAGCACAGGAACAGAGCCACAGCACAATGGTTAAGACACTGACTGATGGATCAGGGGTTCAATTCCCCACAGTGCCCAATGAACAAGGCTGGCTGAGGCATTGCATATTATGGGGAAGATTGCTTTAGGAGGCATTTTATTTCTATTTTAATTATCATTAATAGCAAACGCACTCTCAAATCGTGTTAACATAAGGCGCCCCATAAGGCACATTTTAAAGTGCACTGTCCGCCAAGGCACCCTAGAATGTTGCTTATAGGGCGCTTTAGAGGGTGCCGTATGAGGTACCGCAAGGTCAGAGTACTGTTTTTGATGGCAGCACTGTGCAGTTTAAGGAATGAAAAGCATAAGTAGGTGCGCTGACATGCAAGGAGGAGCAGCAGTGGAGCACAATGGTTAAGGTGCTGACTGCTGATACAGGGGTCATGAGTTTGCTCCCCAAGCTGCCTAATACGTAAGGCTGGCTGTGGCATCAGCTTTGCAATGGACATATTTTCTCCTCCAGCACCTTATGTTCATTTTATTAATTGCTGCCAGCAAACACGCCCTCACGTGCCGTAATTGAAGGTGCCGTATAAGGCACCCTATAAGGCACTCCATAGGGCACATGATAAAGTGCACTGTCCGCCATGGCACCCTAAAATGTACCCTATAGGGCACCCTATAAGTTGCGTCACAGGAAAATGTATAGTGCCCCTTATATGGACGGAAACCATAAGGTGCCCTATAAAGCGCCCTCATAGGCACCTTATGGGTACAGTACGCTGAGGGTGTTATTGCTGGCATCAAAATATGTACATTAAAAAACAGATAATGCTTTGGACAACCCTATCAAATAACCTCACTGTGGGTTTGAACCCATGACCTCTGACTTCACAGGCAGTGATGTAACCATTGGGCTACAGCTCTACAGCTACAAGCAAGCCCCTGGCTGGCTGCAGAGAGCCTGCACGTCACCACACAGACAGTCTGCTGCGGTCACCAGGATAGGGTTAGCCCACCCATACCCATGATGCACTGCACATGCAAATCAGCTGTCCACAGATGAACACAAGATGGGGAATGCATCCCCACAGCACCTCGGCCTGGTAGGGGGAAGTGACCGGGTGCACCCACACAGCACCTCGGCCTGGTAGGGGGTACTGACCGGGTGTTTTACTGGCACAGAGTAGCTACACACCGTCACATTGTGCGGGTACTGTGCTCACCCTGAGTGTGCGATGAGGCGCCCAGGACCAGGTCCACAACACCTTCAATGGCTGAAAGAGGCCATGCTGGATGTCCAAAGCAGTGTTAATGTGTGAGATAGGTAGTTCTGCACAAGTACCTTGGATATCTCTGTCTGTTTCAGTCAGGTGTAGCCCCCATGGACCCCTAGGAGGATCATGTACCACCACCCTCCTCCTCCAGGGCAAAGGGTGGCAAACAGGGTCTCCCATCAATAGATCCACATTCTACCTCCCTGCAAAGGTGGCAGTAGAAGGGAACATCAACCCCAGTACTCCCTGTGTGGTGTCTGCTCCTCAGCAGTACTGGGGTTGAGGAACAGACACCCCACAGGGCAGTCAATACAGCACAAACAGTCTGCTAGTTAGTTCATAGTGCATGTTCCCAGTGGAGATGCATGCACCCAGAACTGGGATGTCAGCATACACAGCAAGCAGATAAATCAGTGACTGGGCCCCAAAAGGAAACCCATATCTATCACACAAGAGAAATACTACATAGCACTATGGGGGTGCCTAGCCATGCTGTGGTCACTGCACAGTCAGGGTGAGAGTGATCTCTCAGCAGGACATACTGAGGTCACCCTGTCTGTGTAGGTGATGGCCAGGCACTAAAATGTCCCAGTCAGTGCCCTATGCCCTGTGCAGATGCACCCTGGCCAGGCCACCCTGTCTGGCCTATACCCATGGTACCTTGCTCCTCATTATGCACATTGGCAGCCCAATACTGGCAACATTGCTGGCAGTGTGGGATGTGGAAGGTGTTTGCAGCCACCACACACTGGATAGACAGACACACACTCCGACACACCTATGCCAGCATTGTGCTACTATAGAGGAGTTCAGCAGCCATACCCACCACACCAGTCCTGGGCACAGTACAGGCATGGATATGGTACGCAATACTGTTGGGGGTCACTCCCCAGGGTGGTAAACACTGTCAGAGACCAGACCTGAAGCACACACCGCAGACATCAGAATGATTGTTGTGATGGAACTCAATCAGCAAACTGTGCTTAACATAGGAATTGATATCTGCCAGTTATCATAGGAAACATTTGCTAGCTGTGTACCATATACCCAGGTGTAGGGTGGCATTGCTAAGGTATGCAACTGCTAGTATTGGGAGATACAGGCAGGGCCCAATGTCCTGCCTCTCCAGGAGGCATTGGCCAATGGGGCCTGTGGGGGGGGGGGGGGTGTGGGTGTGTCTGGCCCTGTTGGCTGCTGCTTTACGGCAGAGTTCCCCAACTCCAGTCCTGGTGTTCCAAACACTGTTCGGGTTTTCATGCTGTCCCTCATAAATATGCATGAGCTACATCTGCATACCATGGGGGTGGTGCATAGATATGCAGCACAGGCATCTTTATTAGAGGCAGCATGGAACCTGAATGGTGTGGGGCCCTCCAGGACTGCATTTGGGAGACTCTGCTCTAGGTAATGCACCTATTTATGGTGTCTGTGTTTGGTGTGGTAAAATATAGGCGTATTAACCATGCGTATGTTCTCTGCAATAAAGGAGGGTCCTTTCTATCACTGTTTAGTGGTGGGTAAAACTATGGGGACTGGGTTGGCAGGAGCCCCAGTTGGGATTTGAACCTGTGATCCTCTGGTCTTACAGGCACTGGCTGTGTCTGTTACACCACACTGTGGCCACAGAGACAGTGCAGTCCCTGGAGATTGGAATCCTGGCTGGACGAGTCAGAAACCCTGCTCTGCACAATTTTACTGTGGGCTCATTTACCTTGTACGGAGACAAAAGTGCAAATAAGCCTCAAAAATGACCTCGAAAAAAGGGGCAAAAACCCATGACCAAGCTGGGCAACAGTGATATCACTGGGCAACCATAAAAAACACTCCCAGGAAAGCTCCAATAAAATGAAATGATTTTTGAAAGGTCTACGGAGCGTAGACCCTTCCAAAAATCATTTACTTTTTTTTGGAGCTTCCCTGGGAGTGTTTTTTATGGTTGCCCATTAATATCACTGTTGCCCAGCTGGATTATAATTTTTTAGGAATTTGTTGTGGTCATTTTCAATGTATTTGCTATTTTGTTCTCTGCACATGTATCACACTGCTCACGTTTTGCAGGTTTCCCCGGTTTTGCTGTACATTGCTGACGTAAATGGTTTCTCTTCCCTTTAAATCGGCCCTAACGCGAGGGTTTCACTCGCGGTATTTTTTTTGCTGAAATTCAGCCCGGCTCCTGTGCGGGGATCCTCTCCCCTCCCACTCTCCACCCATTGACCCCGTCCCCCCGCCCCTCGGGAGCCTTCCTCCGCCCTTGAAATGCCTTTCCACGCCTCTATCGCACATCAGCGCACCGCGCTCTTGTGCGGCCGGCGCGCACGCGTGCGGGGCACCAAAAACACACTATTAGCGTGCGCTAAGGTACCTTAGCGCACGCTCAAGTGCGCCCCGCACAATTGCGCGGTTTAGTAAACATACCCCTAAGTGAGTTAATTTTATAAGCTATTTCCTTGCATAAAACAGAGAAAGACACATGGAAATGGCTTGTTATAAAATTGAAAGGAGATGTGTCAGAGGCATGGTTAAGGAATGGCCTGAGTGGGTCAAAATCATGTGTATTCCCTATGTTAATTCCAACCTACCCTTTACAGTAGGTATTATCGTTCTTAATCCTCTGCTGCTTATTTCCCCTCCAAATTGAAATTAGATAAAGATAATAGCTTCTGTAGTTAATTTGCATCATTTATCCATGTAGTTTTGTAAAATTGTTGAAGAAACAAACCAAACAGGAGTGTCAAAACACAGTGCGTTTCAAAACAACTTTATTCTACCAGAAACCCCAACGCGTTTCAGCTTGGGGGCTTCTTCAGGGGGAAGGGCATTTTCGTTTAAACAGAGACAATAATATTTCTGAGGGTGGAACGTTCAACGGGTGCCATCAGAACTATTTAAAAAATGAGTGAAGCGTCTTGGGTCACTGGAATAAAGTTGTTTTGAACCACACTGTTTTAAAGCATCTGCTTGGTTTATTTCCTCACTCCTATGTGGGAGTATTTACTCTCTGTGGTACTTTGGTTCGCAAAATAATTGACATACATCTGTAGATGCTGGCATTCACTTGTGGAAGTTGTAAAATACCAACTTCCACATGTAAGTTGCCAAGTTTCCCCTGCTTATTTTTCCAAAATAGCATCTCCAACTCCACATATCAGCAAATACACTCACTCCTACACTATATTAGAACAGGTTCCATGTTTAGCAGAACCTGTTCTAAAATACTGCCAAAATTGTGTTCATTGCAACCTTGATGTCTTAGTTCTGATCTCT
This sequence comes from Ichthyophis bannanicus, assembly GCA_033557465.1. NCBI lineage: Eukaryota > Metazoa > Chordata > Amphibia > Gymnophiona > Ichthyophiidae > Ichthyophis > Ichthyophis bannanicus. The sequence continues at coordinate 966,916,493 of CM066032.1, forward strand.
ACACACTATCTGAAATGTGTCTTTTAGCCATGAAAGATTCAGAGCAGGTGGAACTTGTGTAGCTTAGGTGAAATCACTGCTAGATGTATAAGGTACAATGATTTTGAAGCTTCACTTACAAAATTGGTGTACTTTATGTATCTAGCAGTCATAATTTTAGACAACCTGTTATAAAATTGCTTTCTATAAGTGACTTTTAATGTTCTGTAATGATTGTAAACTTACTAGAAAGCTATTGTTTTTCATTTATAGAGATTAAATGCATTGGCTGGATTGGTGCGGGGCCAACTTCCTGAACTACACAGAAATATAGTAACAGCATTAATAACGATTGATGTTCATGCAAGAGACATTGTGACTGACCTTGTTAGAGAAAAGGTAAATATATTTGCACCATATTTATGTAATACTATTTTTGGAAGGGCAAATATTCCAAGACATTTACTTATATTGTTTTACATAGGTGTTTCTGGGGGTGGGAGGATGTTTTTGGTAGGATTACAAATAATCTCTATACACAATGGGGTTGATTCTGACCCAGAATAGCAGGGTTGGACGTCCAACCCTTGAACAGGCCTGGGAATGTATTCCAGTCCTCCTGGGCCTTTGTGCGGAGAGTGCTGGACAGGAGCGGGAGGGGGTGGCACCTGGGTGGAGTGAGGGTGGAGTGGGGGAGGGGCCAGGCACCCGGACATATAGAGGCCATTCAGGGCAGGCCTCTGTACATCTGTCAGGGGCAGGATAGACATCGGACTTATTCCACCACAGAGGTGAAATAAGTCCCGGGAGCAGCAGCGATTGGGGCATGCAGACCCCTCCCCCCCACAGACATTGAGCAGCTGCAGGTGAGCCTCCACTGCCTGATCCTTGGTGGCGGGGAAAGGAGAGCAATTCCACTGTCGGAGTGCATGCTCCTGATGGATGTCCTGGTGCCATGGCGATGAGATGCCACAGCATTGGCACACCAGCAGGAGCACTGAGCAGTGGAGACAGGAGCATGCTGTATGTCTCACCGCTCTGAATGCCGTGCACTCCGGGCTGTCTAAGTGCCCGATTCTGCAACCGCTGGAATGTATAACTCCCATGGTTGCAGAATCGGTTACAAATGTGACCTGTCCATTTTCTGGACTTATGGATGGCTCGGATGTGTAGGGCTCTGAATCGGCCTCCACGTGCTTACCACCAGATCATATCTGTCTGTCAGCACCCCACTGCATGACTGCTCCCCTTGTGGCATTGATCAGCTGGACTCCACAGGCTGCAGATAGAAGCAGAGAGAGGAAACAGTCTATGTGAGCTCAAGTAAGCCATTTGGCTAACTGCATGGGTACGAACAGGATAGGGAAGATACTAAGTAGCAGATTGAGAGGTAAGATGGTTTGGCTGTACAGAGGAGTGTGGTTGGGTCAGAATGGGAAGAGAGGAAAGAGCTGGAGTTGCAGAGAGCAGGAGAATGCAGACAGAAAGCTTGGATTCAGGGCGAAAAGAGTGGGAAGTGCTGAAGTCATGATTGGGCAAGAAAAGAAGGAAAAGAGTTGAGTTAGAAGAGAGGTGAGGGAGACAGGAAAGAGGGATAGATAAGGGGTGATGGGACTAGTTGGGCAGGGGAACAAGAGAGGGCAGAGAGGGGGTATGGAGCAGATGGAAAAAAGGAGTCTGGAGCGAAGAGCACTTTTATCACAGTGCTTTCTGGGTTTCAGCTACAGCAAATTATAAAGTTTTTTCTGTGTGTAAAGCCTGTTTTTATATGTGAAAAGGGTATTTTATAAAATTGTGTGATCACATACATTATATATGTGAAAATGTACATGTATGGAAAATATGTGCCTACTTTTAAGCAATCTGTTTGTTGACATTGCAAAGGGTATAGTTTGGGAGTGTAAATGTTAGTAAATAGTCCTTTAGACCAGTGCTTCCCAAACCTTTTTCCAGCGTGATCCCTTTTTAGGTGTTAAATTCACATGACCTCAGATAGTAAACAAAGCAATTACTCAAACATAATAAGCATAACATTCATTGTGTTTCTTAACGATTTTGTAATGCATAAATATGTAAATGTATGCTTTTTAAAGTAATTATCTGATGTACTCACTTTGCTTGAGACAAACAGACCTATACTGTAAACACACAGACTTCTCAAACTTTCTGCAGCACAGCTACTCAGCCATCTGGTCAGCCTTCCATTTTTTAAATGGAGGATAAGGAAACGGGTGGGGCGAGGCAAGAGAGTATCTAAGGGGTATGTTTACTAAACCGCGGTAAAGGAGCAAGTGTGCCATTAGCACGTGCTATTGGCACGCCTGCACCATTGGCACATCCAAAACGCCACTTTAACGCACGCTAACGGTACAAAGAGTGTAAAGCGCCCAGTGGGTGGAGATAAGGTGTGCACAGGGCGGAGAGTGGAAGTCAATGCCTATTGCACAACCTGCTGAAAGACGCCTTAACACCAGGAACCCTAACACATATCAAAACCTTGTGGAAAGAGTGTATTTTGAGGAGAGAGAGCCTATTTAAAGGTCTACAATGTGATGCACAGACAGGTGAGCCCAAGACAGTGATAGTAGTGCTCCATTAGCAGCAACAGCATAGTGCCAAAGCAAGAAAGGGCACTATGTTGATGGTGCAAATGGGGCAAAGGAGGTGACATGTGGGTCATGCAGTGGGGGGTGATGGTGCACAGGGCGGACTAGGCGGTCACCTAGGTGGCACATAAAAACATAGGATCTGAGAATATACCATACTGCGTAGACCAAGATCCATCATGATCATCCTGTGTGCAACAGTGGCCAGTCTAGGTCAGAGGTACTTATTGATCTCCCCAAAAGACACCCGGGATCCACAATGCATATATTGGGGCAAGCAGGAGATATTCTGGGCCCCTCTTCAGTAATGGTTTATGGACAGTTCCCCGGGAACCTGTCCAAACCTTTTGGAAACCCTGCTATACTAACAGCCTTTCTGACATCCTCTGGAAATGAATTCCAGAGTTTGAATACGTGCTGACTGAAAAACCGTTCTCTCACAGTAGTCCTCAATGGGTTACACCATAGCCTCATTGCATGTCCCCTAGTCCTACTACATTTTGATGGCATAAACAATTGTTCTACTTTTACCCATTCCACTCCAGTCAATGGTTTATAGACTTCTATCATAACACCCCTCAGCCGTCTTTTCCACAGGTTGAAGAGGCATAACAGTGGCAGGCGGTGATGAGGTCCCTAACAGAGGCAGATGGTTGTTGGGGGGGGGGGGGGATGTGTGGCCATCCATGTATGCCTCTGCCTCACACCCTGCATCTGGACCCTGCCCTCTAGGCATCAGTCAACCTGCATGTTGGCTGGCCTGGGACTGTGCACCACCAACACTGACAGCACATGGGCATGTCTGCATGGTGTGGAGGGTGTTGGCAGAGGGGGCAGCAGCACCCGCCTGCAGCAAACCAAGCCATGCTATGCCCTGGTCCAGTGCGCCATGCACAGTGCAACATGTTCCAAGGCCTGTCTGATGGGAAGCATGTCATCCCCAGGGACTACTGTAAACATGTGGCAGCACTGGGGTGCACTAGACACAGTTGTTATATGTATATGAGTGGAGGGTCACAGGTTCAGGCCCTGCCTATGCATCAGGCAGTGCATGTCCTTGTGGCTAAACTTTAGCCCACAGTGCAGGTACAACACCAACATGTGCAACCCTCAATGAATTGGCCAGAAAGGGTACAAACACCCATCAGCCAAACAGACAGGCTCCATTATCCACATCTGGATGGCGAGTCAGGCTGACAGCATTGGCACACTGAGCAGGCATTAACAGCAGAGCACACTACTTCTTCCTGCACAATGAGCATACCTTAACAATGCTTGAGCTGAGATCGGGACCAGAGTGGCAGGCAGGAATGCCAACCATCCCCATTTTTGCACAACGCGTAGATGTGTGTGTGTGTTTATGTCTATCGATTGTTTTGTGGCTTTCTACACCTCACTGAGCCTCACAGTACTTAAGCTGTTTCCAGCGTTAGTCTGCATATGTGCATGTGGGGAGCAAAGTATTGTGGGTATAGCCTTTTATAGGGCGGATTGGCCAGGATGTGTCTGCATCGGAGGTAGGGTCAATGGCTGAGATGTCATAGTGCCTGACTGCCATGTGCATGGACCGGGTGGCCACAGCATGTCATGCTGGGAGGGCACTCTCACTCTGACCAAACAGTAACCATGGCATGGCTATGTAGCCACATAGTGCTATATAATGTCTGGTTCAAGCGATGTAGATGCACATCTTGGGGGCCTGATCAAGGAACCAAATACTGGGTGTCCATAGTCGCTCTGTGCACATGCAATGTGGACTGTCTGCAGTTTGTATGTGTATATGGCTAAAAACCCAGTGATAGGTAGCAGACACAGTCTGACTGTACTTGCTTTGGGTGACTTTTGGACCTAGGTTGTTAGGCCATCAGGTGTTCCAGGCCTACTCCCAGTGGTACTGGTAGGGCCTGCAGGACCTTGGCAGCAACAAACCCATGTAAGTCTAGCTACACACTCCTCCTGGTAGATGGCATCAGCACTGTAATACTGGGTATTGACATAAAGTGTTCTAGGGGGGTCCCTGTCCAATAGGGGCAGAACACAGGGCCAGATGTGACTAGCATATTACACTGCAGACAATACCTGCCACACACTGGCAGTAATGGGGATCTGCAGTATGGGCAGCAGAGACCATTGCTAGCATTCCAGGTACTGGGGACCTGGTGCTGGGCGCCCATCCTCACTCTCAGAGTGACCGCGGGAACTGCTCTGTAGCACGGTTTGTAACTGCTCTGTGCTTGTATCACACACTGTCAGTGCATCTTACTGATCTGAGGTGATGAATAAGTGCATTCTCCATTTGGTGATCAGCTGAGACTGTTGTTCTGCATGTCCACTGCATCATGGGAACTGGCTGGGCTACCCTATACTGGCACACACAGCAGACAGTTTAGGCAGTGACCTGCAGTCTCTTTGTATCCAGCCATTGCTGTGCAGAGAAGTGTGGAGGTGTAGCCTGCGGGTCAGTGTAGTGCCTCCATAAACAGCAGACAGGGGTTTGAATTCTACTTGTTCTTTTTGTGACTGTGCTACTCAGATCATTTCCATGCCTGTAACAGTCAGGGCTCTGCACACTGGTGCTGCTAGCCCATACCACCCTTTCCTCAGCCGCCATCCATCCTTCAGTCCATCTATCTGCCTCTGTCGGTTATGTACAGTCCTGTCTTCCTGTGCAGGCTGCTACTTCATGACCTACACTGGTACTCTTTTCCACATTTCGGCTCTTTGCGCTCGCCTCTCCTGTGCCTGATTTGGTACGTCACCACTACTACTCTGTCTTCCTGTCACTGCAAACATCCTGCTGCTTCTGGATCAGCTAGTGGTCACGTCGTCCCCATCCTATGCCACACACTGACACTGCAGCACTTTACACTGGCAACACCCTGTGCATTGATACAGCTGCCTCCCACATGCTCATTCGCTTTATTGGCTGCCATGTAGGGTGCCCACTGATATGGCAGGTCCATCAGCTCACACCTTTCCTTCCTTCTATCACATTTGCACTGACATTCCTTGATGCTCTATCCAGCATTTGGGTTACAGCTGTTTTCATGCCTTAAAGTGCATGCTTTGCACATTAGGGCATCTTGTCACCTTACTGTTCCTTAAAATTAATGTGTTCCACCTTAGGGCACTTTCTTACTGTGTCTTAAGGTGCATGCTTGTCACCTTACCACACATTGTCCTGTTAGTGCATGTTAAATGGCCCAAGATACCTTAATGCCGGAACGCCCCCTACCCGCCCAATGCCTTTTATGGCTTCAGGCACCTTAATGCTGCCATTAATGTCTGTGACTTTACCGTGGTTTAGTAAACATACCCCTACATGTATAATCAAGGTTTTTGTGTGCAAGTGCATGTGACCAAGTGGATATAGCTGTGGGAGGCGGGGGATGTCTACAAGTGTGTAGTTGGGATCCTTGCATATGTATGTGTTTGTGTGGATAGAGTGGGTGGGTGACCGTGCTTTGACTGCATGGATAGTAAATGACATGTGACAGCAAGGGCTGTGAGTTGCTGTTTGTGGTGTGTTGGAGTGGAGTGGGTAGGCAGGGAAATCTCCAATTGTATAGTTTGATTAGCTGTGGTCAACATTACTGGCACCCTTGCATTTTAGCTACATTGTATTTGTTGTGTTGTCTGGCTTGACTAGACTGTGAGCTCTTATGAGCAGGGACTGTCTTTTAGATCTCTCTGTACAGTGCTGCGTAGGCCTCGTAGAGCTATACAAATAATAAGTAGTAGTAGTAGTACAATATCTTGAGAAATAATTGGAAATATTCCAACTGTATGTCATCATCAGGGCCGTCCCGTCCATTGAGCGAGAATGTTTTTTGCACAGGGCCCCGCGTTTCATGGGGCCCCATGCAAAGAACATTCTGATTTAAAAGTAAATTTTAAAATTTTTTAAAAAAAAGCTGTCTGCTACCATGGCCGTGGCCGCTGCGGCAGAATTGAGTGTCCCGCGGGGCCCTCCTACCCAGCAAAGCCTGCCCTCCTTGCATCAGCTCCCTCTCCGCAGTCGCACCGGCTTTCAGAGCGTGAAGGGAGAGTTTCTCACTCATGGCTCTGTAAAGCCCGCGGGTGCTGATGGGAAAGTTCCCATCAGCCTCCGCGGACTTAACAGAGCCGCTAAAGGGAAATTAGTCTCCCTTCGCGCTCTGAAAGCCGGTGCGACTGCGGAGAGGGAGCTGATGCAAGGAGGGCAGGCTTTGCTGGGTAGGGGGGACCCCGCGGGACACTCAATTCTGCGGCGGCCACAGCAGCAGACAGTTTTTTTTTAAAATTTTCCCTGGGCTGGGGGGGGGGGGGGGGCTTTGGACTGGAAATAGGCTAATGGGGGTAGGACTGGAAGTGGGCTGTTGGGGGGTTAGGACTGGTAATGGGCTATGGGGGGGCTAAGTCTGGAAATGGGGTGATGGGGGGATATGACTGGTAATGGGCTATGGGGGGCTAAGACTGGAAATGGGCTGATGGGTTTAGGACTGGAAGTTGGCTGAAGGGCTGGTAAGGCCTGGAAATGGGCTATGGGGGGGGGCTAAGTCTGGAAATGGGGTGTTGGGGGGTTAGGGCTGGTAATGGGCTATGGGGGGGCTAAGACTGGAAATGGGCTGATGGGGTTAGGATTGGAAGTGGGCTGATGGGGAGTTAGGACTTGTAATGGGCTATGGGGGGCTTAAACTGAAAATTGGGTGATGGGGGTTAGGACTGGAAATGGGCTGATGGGATTAGGACTGGGAGTGGGCTGATGGGGGCTTAGGACTGGTAACTGGCTATGGGGGGCTAGGACTGGTAATGGGTTGGGGGGTTGCTAGGACTGGAAATGGGCTGAGTGGAGGGGGCTTGAACTGAAAATAGCTGATGGGGACGGGGCTTGGAATGGAAATGGGCTGAGGGGAAGGGGGGCTTGAACTTCAAATAGCTGATGGGGAGGAGGGCTTGGAATGGAAATGGGCTGAGTGGAAGGGGGGCTTGAACTGCAAATAGCTGATGGGGAGGGGGGCTTGGAATGGAAATGGGCTGTGAGGGGAGGGAGCTAGGACAGGAAATGGGCTGATGGAGTTACTAGGATAGGACTGGGAATTGGGTGTTGGGGGGAGCTAAGATTGGAAATGGTCTGTGGTGGGGGCTTGGATTGAAATGGACTCATGGAGGAGCTAGAACTGGAAGTAGGCTCATGGGGGGCTTGGATTGGAAATGGGCTGAGTGGAGGGGAGCTAGGATTTGACATGGGCTGATGGTGGGGCTAGGAAAGGACAAGAAATGGGCTGATGGGAGGCTGGTATTGGAAATGAGCTGATGAAGGATAGGACTGGAAATGAATGGGGGAGCTAGGACTGGAAATGGGCTGATGGGGGGCTAGGACTGGAAATGGGCTGATGCGGGGACTAGAAGGGAGTGGATACTGGGTGGGGCTGGAACTAGAAGGAAGCTGATATTGGGGGAGATTAGAATGGGATGGCGATGGGGCTGGGAGAGTGAAATGGAGAGGAGAAAAATATTTTGTGTGAGAGGGAAGAAAAATCTAAAAATGGCCGGGTACTGGGAGAGTAACTGGGGATTGAGGATGGAGGGGTAAAATTTGAGTGGATGAAATAGGAATGAGGAAAGAGCAAAAGGAGAAAGATTAGTATGTTAAAGCAGATGTAGAGAGAGAATGGAAAAAACTAGAAGAGAGAAGAAAGGACAAATGGACAGCAGACGATGGAGAGTTAGCAGAAGACACAAAGAAACCAGAAGAAAGTGGCTGGAACAATTGCAACTGAAAAAAAATGCACGAAAGGTACAATGATATCTCTTTATTTTGAATTTATTAACTGGAATATGTCAGCTCTGGGAAATGTGCATCATTAACATCTGCGCTTTGTTTAGTACAAGAGGAAATTAATTTATAGTTTTATTTCTGCATTGTTGTTGTACATTCCAGGTTTGGCTTTTAGGGTTCCCAGTTTAATTATTGTCTTCCTGTTTCTAAATTGTGATTCCTTGTTTGGTGATGGTCTATGTTCTGCATGTGTAACTGAGCTGAGGTATTCTGTTTATGTAATTCCTATTTGACATTGCCACTAGTTCTCTTTCCCCAGTAGGTCATGTATTGTTATTCTCTGAAATGTATTGGTTTAATATTTGCAGTGTTGCCTTTTGATAGGTAGGGTATGGTGCTTTGTGAGTCCTGGTAGTGCTGTTATGATACGGCGGGTTTGCTATGGGTTCTAAATGGGCAGTGTTTGTAGTAGTTCCTAATGTGCCTGGCGGTTGGCACTGGATTATAGTAATGTAGAAATCATTTAGTCTTTCTTTATCCATACACTCATGAAGAGGCATGTTTACTAAAAGTTAGTGTATGGTAACATTATGCAAATATTTATGCAAATGAGTCCCTTATGCAAATGAGGCCCTGCACCGAGTCTCCGCACATGACCCCGCACCCCCCTTGGGCCGCCCCTGGTCATCATAATATTGTAATAGTATGTTCAAAGGTATACAACAAAAAGATGATATCTGTGCAACTTAGGGGCATGTTTACTAAACACCGTTGCTGTGCGGGTTCCCGTTAGTGTGCTGGTGCCATATAAGGAGTGGGCGGGCCAGGCAGAAAAAAGCAGAAAACCGGACCGTACGTGTGTGCGTCGCGCTAATGTGCGGGGCCCACATTAGCGCGTGGGAAGGCTAAGTGGGGCGCTGCTGCAAAACCAAACAACAGAGCCATAGTACAACGGTGAAGACACCGACCAATGGTGCAGGGGCCAGGGGTTCAAACCCCCATTGCACTTAACAAAAAAGACCAGCTGAGGTATCAACATTTATGGGCAAAAGTGGTTTAGGAGGCATATTAATTTTGGGTGGCAGAAGGCGGCGCACTGTTATTTTTATTACGGCATGAGGCGGCGCACTGTTCAGTGTGGGCGGCAGATGGCGGCGCATTGTTAAGTTTGGGCGGCAGAAGGCGGTGCGCTGATAAATGTGGGCAACAGAAGGCGGCGAGCCGGTGGGCAGAAGGCGGCGCGCTGATGTGTGAGGGGGCAGTCCAATAGTGGGAGGGATAAGTGGCGCGCTGATGTGTAAATAACAGGATCGGAGCCATAGCACAATGGTTAAGACACTGACCACTCGTGCAGGGATCATGGGTTCAATTCCCCACAGTGCCCCTTGAAGACAGCTGGCTGAGGCATTATTTTAGGGGCATTTCCATGTTGTGCGGCATAAGGCGGCGCGCTGTTAATTTAGAGCGCCACAAGATGGCGCGCTGATGGCTACAAGGCTGCGCGCGGATGCACAAACACAGGAACAGAGCCACAGCACAATGGTTAAGACACTGACCAATGGTGCAGGGGCCAGGGGTTCAACCCCTCACAGTGCCCAGTGAACAAGGCTGGCTGGGGCAGTATGTATCATGGTGAGGAGTGCTGTTGGAGGCCTTCCATTTATATTTTATTTCCCACCACTAGTAAACCCGCTCTCACAGTGTGTTAACATACGGATGCCCGTAAGGCACATGTTACAGTGCACTGTCCACCAAGGCACCCTAGAATGTCCCCTATAGGGCACCATGTATGTTGCGACACAGGATAATGTATAGTGCACCCTATATGGATGGCAACCATAAGGTGGCCTATAGGGCGCCCTATAAAGCACCCTCAGAGGCACCTAATGGGTATAGTAAGCTGTGTGTGGTTTTGCCGGCATAGACATATGTACAGTAAATAAAAATAAAGCTGTGGACAGCCCTCTCAAAGGGCCCCACTGTGGGTTTGAACTCATGACCTCTGGCTGTACAGGGAGTGATGTAACCATTGGGCTACAGCTCTATAGCTGACAGCAAGCCCCTGGCTGGCTGCAGAGAGCCTGCACGTCACCCCACAGACAGTCTGCTGTTGTAGACAGGATAGGGTTAGGCCACCCATACCCATGATGCACTGCACATGCAAATCAGCTGTCCACAGATGCACACAAGATGGGGAATGCACCCCAACAGCTACCCGGCCTTGTAGGGGGAATTGTCCGTGTGCACCCACACAGCACCTCGGCCTGGTAGGGGGTCCTGAGCGGGTGGACTACCAGCAAAGAGTAGCTACACACCATCACATTGTGCGGGTACTGTGCTCACCCTGAAGGTGTGATGTGGCGCCCAGGACCAGGTCCACAACACCAGCCATGGCTGGATGAGGCCATGACAGAGCTCCAAAACAGTACTAACCTGTGAGATAGGAAGGTGCTGCAGAAACATGTTGGATATCTCTGTCTCAGTTAGTGGAAACCCCCATGGACCACTAGGTGGTCAAAGTAACACACCACCACACCACTTTTTCTCTCTTCCTATCCCCCCCCCCCCCCCCCCCCCCAAGGGCGACAAACAGGGCCCCGCCGCCGCCCCCCCCCATGGCAGTAGAGTGGACCATCAAACCCCAGTCCTGCTGGTGAACAGACACCCTGCAGGGCAGTCCAACTCCGCACACATCCTTAACACAATATCAGACAGACTTTAGGCCTGAATATCCAAAGATGCACCCCAGCACTATCTGATATTCACCTGCAGCAAGCCGTCAGCCGCTGCACCCTGCAAGGCACTCCATCAAGACACATACCAGCTGCAAACAGTCTGCTGGCTAGCCCTGATGGAAATGCATGCACCCAAAACTGGTGTGGCAGCACACACAAGCAGAGAGTTCTGTGAGGAGGCCCCAACAGGAAACCCATATATATCACAAGAGAGAAGCACAATGCAGCACTATGGGGGTGCCTAGCCATGCTGTCATCACTGCACACTCAGGGTGAGAGTGCTCCCCCAGCAGCACATACAGAGGTCACCCTGTCTGTGTAGGTGGTGGCCTGGCACTACAATGTCACAGCCAGTGCCCTATGCCCTGTGCAGATGCATCCTGGCCAGCCCACCATGTCTGACCTATACCCATGGTACCTTGCTGCTCATTATGCACATTGGCAGGCCAATACTGGCAGTAGTGCTGGCAGTGTGGGTTGGGGAAAGTGTTTGCAGCCAACACACACTGTATAGACAGACACACACTCCCACACCTATGCCAGCATTGTGCTACTATTGAGGGGGTGATTAGCCTTGGCCACCACACCGGTCCTGGGCATGGCACAGGCATGGATATGGTACGCAGTACTGCTGGGGGTCACTCCCCAGGGTGGTAAACACCGTCAGAGGCCAGGCCTGGAGCACGCACCGCAGACACCAAACAGATTGTTCGGATGGGGTCAACTAGCAGTATGTGCGTAACGTAGGGATATCTATCAGCCTGTACTCTTAGCAAACGTTTCAGAGCTGTGTACCTCAGGTGTAGGGTGACATTGCTAAGGTATGCAGGTGCTGGTATTGGGAGATGCACGCAGGGTCCAATGTCCTGCCTCTACAGGAGACATTGGCCAATGGGGCCTGTGGGTGTGGGTGTGTCTGCCCCTGTTGGCTGCTGCTTTACGGCAGTGCTTCCCCACTCCAGTCCAGTTTTGCATCACACTGTTCGGGTCTTCCTGCTGTCCCTCATGAATATGCATGAGCTACATCTACATGCCGTGGGGGTGGTGCATAGATATACAGCACAGGCATTTGTATGAGTGGCAGCATGGAACCTGACTGGTGTGTGGCCCACCAGGACTGCATTTGGGGGATTCTGCTGTAGGTTCTGCCCCTGTTCATGGTGTCTGTGCTCAGTGGGGTAAAAGATAGACGTATTACCATTGCATATGTCCTCGTCACAAAAGGTGTGTCCTTACTGTCACTGTTTATTTGTGGGGAAAATATGTGGGCAGGATTGCCTGTAGCCCCAACTGGTCTTTGAACCTGTGACCTTCTGTTCTTGCATGCACTGTCTGTGTGCACTGCACCACTGTGTAGCCACAAATTGGCTGAATTCCCTGGATAGTCCTTGACTGTGGATCCGGCAGGGCCTGTCTGTTGCTGTGGAGTGTGCCAGCCTGCACATGGCTAGGCCTCTGTCTTCTGTCGCTAGCAGCCACTGCCTCCTGCACCACATGTACTCGTCCGCCAACATGCTGGCATGAGCTTCTCCCATAAAAAGCAGGTGACCTGATTGGAATGTGGCAGTACGGGACTGCATTTGGGGTACTTGGCTGTGGGTAATGCCCATTGTTGTGGTGTGTATGCGTTGTTGGGTAAAATATGGGTGTTTTCCCCATGCTTATGTCCCCTGCAATACAGGGGTGTCTGCGCTATCTGTGTTTAGTGGTGGGTAAAATATAGGGACTGGGCTGGCAAGTGCCCCAGCTGGGCTTTGAACCTCTGGTCCTAGAGGTACTGACTCTGTCCGCTGCACCACACAGACAGTGCAGCCCCTGGAGGTAGTAAGCCTGGCAGGATGGAGTCACAAACCCTGCTCTACGCAAATTTACTGTGGGCATATGCACCCTGTCTGGTGACAAACGTGCACATAAACCCCGGAAATGACCACGGGAAATGGGGGACAAAATATCACCACGCTGGGCAACAGTGATATTAATGGGCAACCATAGCAAACACTCCCAGGAAAGCTCCACAAAAGGAAATGTTTTTTGGAAGAGTCTCCGCTCCGTAAACCCTTCCAAAATTCATTTCTTTTTTCTGGAGCTTTGCTGGGTGTGTTTTCTGTATTTGCCCATCACTATAACTGTTCCCCAGCTGAATTACTATTTTTAATAGTTCTGTTGTGGTCATTTTCTATTTTTATTTGCACTTTTGTGCTGTGCACATGTATCACACTGCTCACGTTTTGCTGGTTTCCCCGGTTTTCCTGTACATTGCTGACGTAAATGGTTTCTCTTCCCTTTAAATGCTTTCTACCGCGAGTGTTTCACTCACGGTAGTTTTTACATGCAAATTCGGGCCCGATACTGTGCGGGGAGCCTCTCCCCTCCCACTCTCCACCCATTGACCCCGTCCCTCCGCCCCTCCGGAGCCTTCCTCCGCCCTCCTTTAGCCGTTCCACGCCTCTATCGGACATTTGCGGGCCAGCACTTGTACGGGGCCCGTTAGTGTGCCGCGCACCTTTGCGGGGGTGACACGCACGTGTGCTTGGCGTTTAAACGCATTTATTAGCGTTTCAGTGCCGCGTTTCCGTGCGCTATTTTGCGGCGCGCACATTTCCGGTTTTTAGTAAACATCCCCCTTAGACTTGGTCATTTATGAGAAAAAAAAACAAATATGACCTGGACAGGATTAATGGCACTCTTCCTTAATATTTGGTTGCACAACCCTTGGCAGTGATGACAGCTTCCAAATGTTTCTTGTAGCCATCTATAAGTTCCATACATCTGTCTGCTGATAGTTCTTCCCACTCTTCAAATGAAATTTGTTCCAGCTCATGAATGTTTCCAGGATTCCTTTTACTGATGGCAATTTCAGCTCTTTCCAAAGGTTCTCAGTTGGATTGAAATCAGGACTCATTGCTGGCCAGTTTAAAACAGTCCATTTGTTCCTTTTTAACTATTCTTTTGTATTTTTGGATGTATATTTTGGGCCATTGTCCTGCTGGAGGACCCATGACCTTCGACCCAGACCTAGCATTCTGACACTAGCTAGCACATTTCACTCTAAAATACCTTGGTAGTCCTCTGACTTCATGATTCCTATAATACATTCCAGGCCTCCAATTCCTGAGGCAGCAAAACAGCCCCAAAACATTATGGAACCTCCACCATATTTGAATGTAGGAAGGGTGTTTTTTTTTCTTATAAGCTTCATTTCTTTGCCTGTAAATATATCGCTGGTCTGTATTGTCAGAGATCAAGTTTGTTTTCATCTGTCTACAGAACATTTTCCAAGAAGGATTGTGGTTTCTCAAGGTGGGTTTGGGAAAAGATCAGACATGCCTTTTTATGTCTGCCTTTGAGCAGTGGGAATCCTACTTGGCTTTCACTCATAAAGTCCTTCTTTGTTTAGTGCGTGGCATATGGTGCAGGTTGAAACCACCACTCCAGATTGCTCCAATTCAGCCTTAAGGAATGTGGATGTTGTTCATGGTGTTTTTCCAACAGTTTGCACTAACCTTCAAAGGCTTCTTGGATTAATCCTCTTCCCACCATGTCCTGGGAGGTTCATGACAGTTCCACAAGCAGAAAATTTCTTAATAACATTGCAAACTGTAGACACTGGAAATACTAAGGTCTTTGGAGATGACCTTGTACCCCTTTGAATTTTGGTGTTTGGTGTTTTCTCAGGCAGTTCTTTTGTCTTCATCATTGCGAAAATGGAACAGGGAGTGAATGTGACCATTTAAATATTAGAGCCATCATTCATTGGTTGATTCAAGTCATGTGAGTACTGACAATTGATCACAGGTGCATCTAACTTTACTGTAATGGGGAAGTGGTTCTTCTGTTCAAACTGATTTGAATTGTTTATAAGGGTGCTAATAATCATGTCCTGGTAATGTCCCAGATTTTATGCCATTTCCTACTATTTCCTTTTTTAATTAGTCTTGTTTTATTTAATTCTTTTATATGTCAAATATGTGTGCATGTGGAAGCATATTCTAAGATTTGCATTCCAGCCCTCTGTGCGTCCGGTCAGAACCGGATGCACAGAGGTAGATGGGATTCTCATCCCAGGGAGCACGTCTAGCCCCCGCGGGATCAGAATCCCATCTAAGCCTGTATGTGCAGGCCTGGACCCGATTCCGGTTGGCCTGCACATACAGGCATCTCCCCAGCTAAGTCAGTCAAAGCTCCTGAATGGAGCCATGGCGTTATGGCGTCCGGTTGCCATGGCACTGTGGCTCCATTCAGGAGCCGCAATCCCCGGCTGCCAATGACTTCATTCCTTCCCCGCAGCCCGACCCCCGATCTGGCCTCCTCCACCCTTTGACGCACCCCAGGCTTGCCATCCCTCGCCATCTAGGGGAACTTATTCCACCTCAGAGGTAGAATAAGTATCCCATCTACTCTGCCGGCCCCAAACATACAGGGCAGACATCAGAATCGGCCCTGTACATCCAGGGCCGCAGACTGCCCACTGGCCACCCTAACTCCACCTCTGCACCACCCCTTTCCCACCCCTTTCCCACCCCTGTCTAACCTCCCCGTACAAACTCCTTGTTCATATGGGGAAGCTTGGGGCGGATGGGAAAGGTGGATAAATAGACCCCATATAGTCCAAAGCCATTTCACTGACCACTTTTTTTTAGGAGATATTGGACATTAAGGGGTTGAACTGCAAGGGTGCCAATAATGTTGACCACAACTCTATGTGTGTATGAGTGAATGAGAGTGGGTGTGTGGCTGAGTGAGTGGATTTGGTTGAGTGGGCAATGGGTGAATATGTGTCTGCATGAATAAGAAGTGTTGGGTAAGGTGTGTAAATCACCTCATTCCCTTCCCTCCCTTCCTTCTGTTCCCACCCTTCTTCCCTCTCCTCTCTCATGCCACTTTCCTTTTCATCCAGCTTTCTCAGATCTTCCTTCATGTCCCTTCAGGCTCATCAACCCCCTCTCTTCTCTCCCAGGCTCACCACCTCTTTCTTACCCTCCTAGCACAGGTTCCCCCACACCCAGACTCACTCATCTACTCACCCCTGATTTGCCTCCTTTCTCACAGCCCCTTCCCCCCATTCACTCCCTCAGGCTCATTCCCTCATTCTTACATTTTCCAAGCTCATTCTGCCTCTTGCCTCTCAGGTTCATTTCCAAGACTTATTCTCTCTCATAATCACTGTCAGCCCTCAGGATTACCTCCTTCAACCCTCCCCCCACCCCAGTCTATACCTTCTTTCTCTATCCCAGACTCATCCTTTCCAAACCCTCAGCATGTTCCTCTCTCCCTCCAGTACCCTCCCGTCTGCATGATCCCTCCTTCTCTTCCATCCAGCCATGCACTCTTTCCTTCCCATCTAACTTAATGCAACCAATATTTTAAAATAAAAACATTATTTATTTATTTACTTGGGCTCCGTGGGGTTTCAAGGCTCAGTGGTGCTGTAATGCTTTGCAGCTAGAATCTAGCTTCAGCACATGGTCTGCTGCTGCCAGTGAGCCGCCTGCTGCAGGAATCAGCAGCAGCGGGGGGAGGCGGCATGGTTCAGCATGGGAAGGAGGGTGGCGTGGTGCACGGGGGGGGGGAGGGGAGGGGCGTCATGGCTGGAGCTTCTGCTTAAGTCGGCAAAGATTCTTGATCTGGCCCTGCTGACAATCACCACTTATCCAGATAAGTCAGCACTTATTCTGATAATGGCGCTCAAATAATGTTGAAAATTGTGCTTTTTGAAAATTACCCTTATGCTTTTCAAGTTGAGGTTTTGGTTAGGTGGTTATGGGAGCTGAGGAAGCAATAAGGTTTTGAGTGAGGTGGATTAAGAGAATGGATTGTGAAGGATGAAGGTGGGGAGAAGGGGAATATTGTTATTATAAGAGGTGTGACAACAAAGAAACAAGACCGTCCCATAAATGTTTTATTACAAAATCTACAGAGAAATTAAGCAATGTCCCCTTAAAAGTAACCCTCCTCCCAAAGTTAATGCACTTCTGCATTCGCTTCTGCCACGTATGGAAGCACTTGGTAAAGTCATCCTCCTTGAGGTCCCTTAGCTCCCTCATCACAGTGGCCTTGATCTCTTCTACAGAGGCAAAATGAGTTCCTTTGAGCACAGTCTTCAGCCTGGGGAAGAGTCAGAAGTTGCATGGTGCGAGATCTGGGGAGTAAGGAGGGTGGTCCAGAGCTGTCATCTGTTTTTTGGCCAATAACTGCCTCACACTGATCGTGGTGTGTGCAGGCACGTTGTCGTGGTGGAGCAGCCATGACGTCTCTCCACAGAGCCCGCCTGCTGCGCCAAACCCACTCATGGAGGCGATTGAGGACCTGCTGGTAAAAGTGCTGGTTGACTATCTGACCCTCAGGCACAAACTCATGATGGACCACTCCCTTCTTGTCAAAGAATGTGATCAGCATGACCTTGATCATTGATTTGGACATGCGCGCCTTCTTGGGTTTGGGTGACAGTCAAGTCTTCCACTACAGGCTCTGTCTCTTGCTTTCAGGGTCGTACTGGAAGACCCACGTCTCGTCTCCTGTGATGACTCGGCCATCGAACTCTGGATCTTCTCCGATCTTCTCTAAGCCTTTTGGAGAAGTTGGAGACACTCAGCAAGTTGATTCTTTGCTCCATATTTCTGCCACCTCCAGTTGCGTGACAAAGCGATGGAGCAGTGTGCTCCAAAAAAACCTGAAAAAGAAAAACAGAGTGAGAGAGATGAAAAATATTATAGCAGAAGAGTGGTGAGGTGTTGCACAACAAAGTGACATAAGCGGTTAGCCAACTGACATTGAGTCATGGGCATGGCTGCCACAGTCTTGTTTCTTTTTTATCATATCTCGCATTCTATGTTGAGCAGTAACATGCTTCAGGCTATTTGGTGAGCCATGCCATCAAGTTTTGGAAATAAAAATAAAACCCCTACATTATTTTCCATAAAATTTCAACCCACAGAAAAAGTAGATGCAAAAGTCCTCTGTATTTGTACCCACAGTAGTTTTCAATAGAAAATATGTATAAACTCTCTTTTTGAAGTTTGGTGAAAAGTCCCTGGATAAAAAGTACCAGTGGAAAGTTTGATAACTGATCATGATATGGTTGTAGAATTAACCATTGTTTTATATTTGGATAGGTTGATACCATTGATAGTTTTGAGTGGCAGAGACAGCTTCGTTATTACTGGGATCCAGATTTGGATAACTGTGTTGCAAGAATGGCTTTATCCCAATATACGTACGCCTATGAGTATCTGGGTGCATGTCCTCGACTGGTTATAACTCCACTTACTGTAAGAATTCAGAACTATTTAAATTCTTAAATTGATTTGTATTGTTTATATATCAGAAGATCATTTCAAACATAACATATTTCTTTGCATAGAAAATTATATTCCCCAAAAGCTGAGTTTTTATGAAAATATTTAGATTGCACCTGTGAAGTTCTAGAGATTTGATTGACAATTTGGATAAAATTAATGTACTGTACATGTGAGGTTTCAAAGTTTAGTGCAGAAATTATCAGTTCTTCAAAAAATGTGAAGGGGCACTGTCACTAAATTCCAGTAAGAATGTGCACTTAGCATGTGTTTGTAACGTATAATCTCCAGGAACAAGCAGGAATGAGTCTTCACATATGGGTACATTGGTACCGACGGAGCCTGCGCGGGAATGCTCCCCAGCATCCAAGAAGAAAGCCTTTGGGAGCATCCCACGCGCATGCACGCTGCCTTCCCGCCCATTT
Source organism: Ichthyophis bannanicus (assembly GCA_033557465.1). Lineage (NCBI taxonomy): Eukaryota > Metazoa > Chordata > Amphibia > Gymnophiona > Ichthyophiidae > Ichthyophis > Ichthyophis bannanicus. Next base: position 966,935,294 of record CM066032.1, read on the forward strand.
ACTTCCCTCTCATCAGTTTTCCGTTTTCCACGGAGCCAGCAGGACGTCTTCCTGTCTCCGCAGAAAATTCTTCTTTTTATTCTTAGTTTTTTGTGGTCGCGTCTGCCTTCCCTCGACGCCACCGGTACCGCCGGTGCAATTCTTTCTTTTTACTAAAGAATTTCTTCTTTCCTTAAAATTTTTTTCCTGTTTAGTGCCTGACGGTTTCTAGACCTCTAGGCCTCTATCCTTCCATTATGGAAAAGCCAGCCACTATCCTTAAGAAATGCTCCAAGTGTGGCGGTACAAATATATTTTCAGACACTCATACTTGGTGTCTAAAATGTTTAGGTCCTGACCATTGCCCTTTGGAGTGTCTCTCCTGCTGGAGCTCAAACAGAAGAAGTCTTCAGAATCGAGCACAACTCGATGCCCGGTTCACATCGCTCTCGATGTCACCAGCTAGAATATCTTCTTCTTCACAGGATCAGGTAACCAAACAAAAGTCTGTAAAGACTAGCCAGTCCTCGAGTGGTAGATCTCCCTCTCAGTATCGAGATGGCTCCGGCCTTGCCCTCGAGGATGTTTTGGCAATAAAGACCCGGCGGGTCTTCGTGCTCCAAAGCACTAACGGGGCTCCAGGTTGTTCCCGGGGTTCTTACCTCGTCGAACACACCTGGGCCATGCTCGGTGGTTGTGGCCGCTTCGAGTGGTACTGACACCCCGGCATCGGCTATGGTGATGGATGAAACACTCCTCACCAATGAACATAGTCTAGCACTCTCATCTACTTCGGCACTGCTAGAGTTGCTGCAGACGTTCCTCGAGTATCGGTTTCGGTACCGGTACTGGTATCGGCATCGGCATCGGTGTCGGTACTGTCCATGCTTGCTTCGACAGACTCGCTTCCTTCGATGCCGAGCCTGGAATTGATCTCTAGCATGGAGGATTCGGTACCGACCCGTCTCGGTACCAACCTCGGTCGGTACCGAAGACATTGTTTTCAAGAAAATCCGATACTTCATCCTTTCCAGTCTTCCGATACCAATGACTGGGATGAATCCATCGGTGTCAGGGCTGATTTTTCGACAAGTCTAGCCTTTACCACTCATTCTAGAGGGTTCTCCTCAAGGGAGATTTCTTTTCAAGCTTTTCTGCTTGATATGGCAAAGTTACTTGCCATTTCTATACCTGGTAAAGAATCCTTACCGGGGGATTCAGAGACACTGCAATTCCCCAGGATTCCAACGGAGGTGATCATGCTTCCTTTGCATCAGATCTTACAAGATCTACTGTTAGGAATGTGGGAAGCTCCTTTAACGGTATTCCCACATTCTAAGACTCTTGACACCATGTATAAGGTGCTATCTTCTCCAGGTTTTCAAAAGACTCAACTTCCTCATCATTCTATTGTTGTAGAATCAGCAATGAGGCATGTTAAGAGTGCAAAGAAACACTCTTCTTATCCGCCAGGTCGTGAGTCTAGGACTTTAGATGCCTTTGGATGTCGATGCTTCCAGGCATTCATGCTTTAAGCAAGAATTATCTCATATATTTTCTATATGAGATTATCTCTTGAAGAGGTCACAAAGAATTTAAATTCTTTGAACCCTTTTCTCATTAGTCAATCATGCTCAAAATATCTCTAGGTTCCTTAATCGTGCTTCCCTGGACTGTTTTGAATCTATTAGCAGAACCTCTACTATAGCCATAGGAGTACGTCGCTTAGCCTGGCTCCAAGCTTCAGACTTGGATAGATGGCTACAAGAAAGGCTGGGAAATTCTCCTTGTACTGGTGAAAATCTCTTCAACAAGGAGGTTTTATTTCAAGCTAATCAGTTAAGCACTGATGCTGTTGCTGTCAGAGGATTGTCAAAACCTTCCTCTATTCCAGCTAATAAAAAATCTCCTAAAAAGCTTTATCCCCCTAGGGGAAAAAAGTTTTATCCATCTTCTACCCATTATACAGATGTTTCCAAAGATGGGCAACATCACACCAGGCTAAGAAGATCAAAACCTCAACAGCCTCAGCAAACCCAGCAGTCGCAGGGTTTCTGATGTTTTATTCACTTTTTCTGTGTGAGGTTTGGAACTTTGGGCCTACTTCTTTTCAACAGAAGTATCTAAAATTCAACTCATCCATGCTGAGATATCAGTCATACATTGACTCAATCCTCGACTCTGGGCATGAATCTCTTGCTACAAGAGAAATCTATCCTTTTAGCTCCAAGAGCTATTTAGGACATCATACCCCAGAGATAACAGGTTTCTCCTTTTAAAACAAAAGGAGGGCTAGCAACTAACAACAAGGTGAACTATACCCTTCACCTTGACAGTTTTTCTGTACGAGGATATCTCATACTTTTAACTGCAGGGGGACCCTATCTCTTCAAAGACTTATCAAATTGTCTTCTCAACTCTGTATTACGTTCTATCTGTCTTAGACCAGACATTCAGTCTCTAAGAGTACTACTAATTAACTGGAGGGCTTATTTCTAAGCCATAGGATTTTCTTCAATACCTACTCCAGTAAGTAGTTTCCATACAGAGTTTTCTTCCCCTTTGCGGTTCATCTTCTTCTCTGTGTATCTTTGAGCTAACCTTCTCAGATATTTTTTAAGGCAGCTTTTCGGACAGAAATTGGGTATCATTACTCCAAATTATGTCTGTCGGTCCTTTCCAATCCATAGGACCTAACTTTTTATGCTGCCTTAATAACAGATAATTCCAAAAGAGGACCAGAACCCATTTGGACTATTTATTGTTGCAGGCATCAGACCTGTCTACTATTCTTAGCCATCTTTAATTCTCTTTGGCTCCAACAGAATAGATTAGGTTGCACACTGGCAATTCAACAGCCAGATCTAAGCAACCTACAACATGCTCTCTGCAATTATACAACAAAGCTCTGCAACTGTGGGCCTTTGCTAGAGAGCCGAAGAGCTACTCCTAATAGGTAGCTGCCAGATGGTTAAAAAGGGCTTCACCTGAAAGACTCTGTCAGTCATGCTCCTACATGACTGTTTTTTTTCCTACTCTTATCATATTCCATAAAATTTCCTTTTAAGAAATGGTAACCAGGGTTTAGACCACGTGAAAGCGTAGAAAATTGCACAATTCCCTGGTTTGTTCCACATCTCACTGGAACTTCCACAACAGGGATGCATTTTTTTCGTTGCAGTTGGTCCTTATTCACTACTTTCCCTCTAATTTCCTACACTTCATGGTAGCTTATGATGAACAAGAGAACGCATGATACTCATATTGCCCTCATAAAAAGGCAAACATGGTATCCCCTTATATTGCGTCTCTTTCTCCAGCTACTATTTGAAATTATAGAAGGCTTCAGACTTGCTGTCTTAAGACTAAGGATCTCCTTTGCACTCATTCACGTACGTCTTGAGACCTGGTTATTCAGGGGCTAGATATTTTCAAGAAGTCTAGTCCTATCCCTGTAAATGAAGAACATAATTCCAGTTTTCCACGAAACTTTCTCTATGGTTCTTCCATATTTAACCAGATAGAGATTCTCCATCAATAAGTAGGTCTTAATCCTTCTTGTTATTGGATCAATCTCTATACAACATCTGACTTTGAAAGATTTGTTTACTGTCCATATTAATGCTGTCCCAGCATACCATAAAAGTCAATGGACAACCAATTTCTATGGTAAATTAGGAAATACCTTCTTTTTCTGTTACCTTTTAGGTTACGTCACATCTGAAGCTCTACATGTAAGGTCATCATCATAAATGACATCACTTACGAAAGACTTTTACTGATCTTCAAGAAATTGGAGGCTCAACGCCTAGTACAAATGTCTTGACCTTTCATTGGAATAAAGGGGGTCTTAAAGACCTAGCCCCTTTTTTCTGCAAAGGGTATTTTTGCCTTTTCTTCCAAACCAGTCAGATTATCTCCACTCTTTTCTAGGACCTTATTCTGCTCCAAGGACAAGAAGTTCAATTTTTTGGACTTTACAGAAGCTTTAGCTATTTCTCAAAAGTCTAACCTCATTGAACTCCCCCAGTACTTTCTTCTGGGGTTAGTTCTGGCCATGAAGGCTTCTCATCTCTTCCTGTATTGCAAAATTTATTTTTTTCCCTCTACTTCACATTGAGGGTATTTCTTTGAGGATAATGTACTGGCTCTCAACCACAGACCCATATTACCCTCAACAAGTATTTTTGCAATATTCTTGAGTGAGATCCACATTAGAAAATGGGGACTCAATATTTTTTCTAATATTTATGATTTACACAAGGACTCCCTTCTGGATACCTTGTTTAGTCAAGCTGTTCCACAGCACCTCTTTTTTCTTTTCTAGTTCAACTCCTACCCTCCATCCCTTGGATGCCTGAGGTTTTGAGGGATAAGCATGGTCCATCTTTAGATTTGCAACATGCTGGGGCCTCCTCCAGGCATCTTAGCTTGGGAGTCCCCATATGTGAAGACTCATTCCTGCTTGTTCCTGGAGATAGCACAGTTACTTACCTGTAACAGGTGATCTCTGGGAACAGCAGGAATAAGTCTTCACAACCCACCCACCTCCCCTAGGAGTTGTTCTCTCTCTTTTTCTAATTTGTCTACTTCCCTCCTTCGGTCTCAGCTACAAACCCAACTGATGAGAGGGAAGTAAATGGGCGGGAAGGCAGCGTGCATGCGCGTGGGATACTCCCAAAGGCTTTCTTCTTGGACGCTGGGGAGCGTTCCCGCGCAGGCTCCGTCGGTACCGACGTACCCATATGTGAAGACTTATTCCTGCTGTTCCCAGAGATCACCTGTTACAGGTAAGTAACTGTGCTTATGTGCAAAAAGCCTCAGTGTTAGCTTCAGGGGCATGACCAGCATGTTCCTGGCATCTAACGCATGACTGAATACATTAATGGGTGGTGCAATTAATACAGGTTCGTTAAGTACATCTGTGCTAATTGCCATGTTAATAGTGCTTGCATATTAATGTGCTCTCCACACCCACAATCCATTCCTAATCTGCCCACATTAGTATGCAAGTGCCAGTTAACATCTGTTTTTTGTTTTGAAACATTTATTTACATTTTCAAGCAAAAAAAAAGTACAGAAACTAGAAACAAATGCAGCATGAAAAAATACGACATCGAGAGAAAATACCCATCCTCCCCTCCCTGGCTGGTCAGTATATCCAGTCCTAAAGAGTATTTACAAGAAAAATAAAACAACTATTGGCATGCCTTAATAGGTCCCAGACACAGATGGCCTAAAACAAGCTTTTAGCTGTAAACATATCAAGAGTTTTCCATTTCATGAGGCTGGTCTGAGATGACGGGTTATGCCAAGGATATGCAGCATCATAGTTTCAATGGAGACACACCAAATTCCACTAGTGACTGTCAAATCTTTCCAATGGATTAGAATTAGATTTTAAGGTGAGACAAAGCAGTAGATCAAATGTCGATCTGTCTTTTTTAAAGATGGGATATCTGCCAGGGATTTCTAAATCATTATATGAAAAGTAAGGGTCTCAGATAAGGGTAAGACTTGAGAGATTCAAGACCATCAAGTAATCCTCCACATTTGGAAAATAAAAAAATGTGTGAGAGAGTGCCTCTCATCAAGGTATAGGCCAACAATGGTTTCCAAGTTGGGGTTGCCACTTTGTCAACATCAGCAGGGTAATGTGTGCTCTGTGCAGTAGGAATTAAAGTGATTGCATCAGGGAAGCTGTCTGAGATATCTGGACCATAGGGCCCCAGAATTTGTCCCATGTGCGGCAGTCAAAAAGTTCCTCCACCTCTCATGTCCATAATTTTTCCACCCCGGTGCACAGATGACTAGTGCTGGTTCTAAAATAGGCATAGAACATGGACACCAGTTTGCTGGTGGACACCAGAGCTCAAATTTTACTTAAGAGGTGCCAGTCATCCTGGATCTGTGAGAGGACAATACCGGCTTTAGAAAGACAATGGCAAAGCTGGTACCACTGGAACAGGCAGTGGCTGGGAGACCAAATTCTTGTTAAAGGTCAGAAAAGGGCTTAAACATAGTAGGGAGTAGAAGTTGCCCAACCATCCAAATACCATGTTGTAGTCAAACCCGCCACTGAAAAGGACAGCTATGGATTTTGACATGTGGGTTGGACCAAATGGGCCTACCTTTGGAGTGAGTCACTCCTATGCCAACAGCAAATGTACAAAAGGACATTCTTCCAACAGATGTATGCTTATATATTAATTCTTATCCTATGCTTTCACCAAACAAATGCTTATTACTACACTACCTACTTTACAGCCTTACAAGCCTCCCTACCATATACCAACCTATCCACATATCTGCTCCCTACAAACATCCCAGCAAGAGCCCTACCAGATACATTCAAATAGAGCCATCCTCACATACATCTATATCTCAGTCTCACTCCCCACATATCACCCGCATAGCTATAGGCCTAATAAATGCAAGATCAATACGCAACAAAACAAACACTATTACCGATCACATCCATGAAAACAACATTGACATCCTATGCATCACTGAATCATGGCTCAAGAATATAGACCAGGTGATACTAAATCAAATAACACCACCGACATTCACAGCATACAACTCTCTCCGAGCCCACAAACGAAGAGGTGGAGTATTAATTCTCGCCCGATCAGACCTAAAGCTCAAGACATCAACCTCTAAAATCTCTGAAGACTGCGACTTCATCAGCAATGAAAATAAGCAGCTCTCCATCTGCCTGATCTAGTGACCCCCTCAACGCCCCAACAGAGGACACATCCAACATCCTGGATATGATATATGCAGCTAACTCCCCACACAAGACTCTCATTGTTCTAGGAGACCTAAACCTCACATCTGCTCCTACAATACTTGAAATGACTTTTCACAAAGCAATGGAATCCATTCAACTCAAGCAAGTCCTATTGGGCCCATCCCATCGCTCTGGCTCTACACCAGATCGCATATTTGTGCCAAGTAACATACTTGATCATGGTCTCATGACAGCACCTAAAACTACGCCAATACCATGATCAGATCACCACGCTATATTATTCGAGCTCCACCACAATACCCTACAGACAGATAAGAAAACTGAACAGCCAACCAGACGCTTCAAAGCTTTTAACAAAAAACACATCTTCAAAGACACCGTGCAGTCCCTACCCCAAGATTTCACCGACTTGAACGAGGCCATCAATGCATAGAATTCCACTATCCTTGCCGCATCTCAAGTCCCACCTCGAAAGAGCTCACACCACAACAAAAACAGTCCCAGATCTACACCATGGTATTCTAACACAATAAGAGAATCCAAAAGAAAATTACAACAACTGGAACACCGCTGGAGACGTAACAAATCAGAAACTACATTGAAGCAATACCAGGAGATGCAAAAAGAATACAACAATCTAATAAACAAACATAACATAAGAACATAAGATATGCCATACTGGGTCAGACCAAGGTCCATCAAGCCCAGTATTCTGTTTCCAACAATGGCCAATCTAGGTCATACGTACCTAGCAGTTTCCCCAAGGGACACAGGTTCCACAATGCTTGTATTGGTTCAAGCATTGATATCCTGGGTCCCTTCTTAATAATGGTTTATGGACCTTTCCTCCAGGAACTTGTCCAAACCTGTTTTAAACCCAGCTACACTAACAGCCTTTACTACATCCTCCGGTAACAAATTCCAGAGTTTGATTACACGTTGAGTGAAAAAATATTTTCTTTTATTAGTCATAAACAACAATACCACACAAACCTTGTTCTAAAAGCCTGTAACAAACCCAAGGACACCGTGAAAGACATCCCTAAATCAATATCTAGTCATAACAATAGTTGTTAATAGTCCCACAAAGAACACTACATATACTGTTGTCAGTAGAAATATAATTACCGCTGTTAGTAACACTATAATGTTATTCTCAGTAATGTTGACAGAAGCACAATAATTTACTGTTAGCAGTAACACTATAGGTACTTTCAATTTGTTTTTACTTGCAGCCACTATTTGTAACTGTTTTCTCATAACTGACAATTGTCTTCTCAGAATGTTATCTCATACCTGACAGCTTTGATGTTTTTGATCTTTTACTGTTATCTCATACCTGACAATTTTTCACTGTATAGCAACTGTTTACAGCAATTAGCGATTGCAGCAACTTAATCACTATACTCAGTAACCCCACGATCTTCTCACATATCACAACTGTTTTTCAACATATAGTTATTGTTCTCAGTACCTAGCAACTGCTACAACATAATATCTATTGTCAATAGATTTACACCTATATTCTACTACCAGTAACATCATTTGTAGACACTGTGCAATCTTTCACTGTCATATTACAGCACATTTCACAGCTCACTCCTGAAGAATCATGGATCTAACAAAGTATCAATCTTACCTTCTTATCATTATACTAACCATTCACTTAGTTCACAACATCCATGCATACAAACCTATTCATGCACCATACAATACCATTCCCATCATTCAAAGCACACACAAAAACACACTTCAACCATACCCATATACATTCAACCAAACTCACCGTCCAAATGCCCCCAGACATGCAAGATTAATACAAATAAATCTCCAACTAGATAAACCTACAAACAGAATTCCTAACTCAAACACCATCAAAAAATTCATTCTTATAAATGCAAGATCCATACGAAATAAAATATCACTAATAAATGACATAATCACTGATAAAAAACCTGATATCCTTCTTATCACGGAGACATGGCTCTCACCTACAGACTCAATCCTCCTAAATCAACTTAACACGAACCAGTACGACCTATTCAACTGCCACCGAGAAGCAAAAAGGGGAGGCGGAGCCCTTATCATCACAAAAAAAGAACTCAAATACTCACTAACAAGTATGAATAACATTGACAGTATGGACATCATAAATATAGAGAATAAAACCCTTGCAATATCTCTTATCTACAGACCCCCCTCAGCGGACCACAAAAATCTTACGCCCATCCTAGACCTTGCATGTACAGCTTCGCAAAAAAAACCACTTATCATATTAGGAGACCTAAACCTTCCTTCGCTCAACCAACAACACACTTCCAACTTTATGGATGCCATGAAAGAAATGGGTTACAACCAAATCATACAGACTCCCACTCACATAAAAGGAAATACACTAGACCTTGTATTCATTCCCATACCATTCAATAAACATAAACTCCAATCATCACCCCTTATTACAGAAGTACCATGGTCAGATCACCATTTAATAACCTTCACACTAAACTCACTACCTAATAACAACACTGAAACAACTCCAACACATTATAAATCCCGTTTTGCCCACTTTAACAAAGATACCTTCCTAAATACTGTATTACCCAACTTCACAAATAACTCGACAGAAGTCAACACCTTAATAGACCAATGGAACTCAATAATAAAAGAAGCAGCCACTCCCAAACAAACTAATCCAAAACAATTCATAAAAAAACAATCAGAAAAATGGTTCAATAAAGACCTTTCTAACCTAAAAAAGCAACTAAGAAAACAAGAAAAACGATGGCGGAAAGATAAAACGAGCGATAATAAAGATCAATACATGAATCTCCTCAACAAATACAAGGACACAATTAATAAATCAAAAAGAGAATACCATACAAAAATGATAAACATGGCAGTCAACCGCCCAAGAGAACTATTCACAATTATAAAAGCACTAACAAAAACCCAAACAACAGAACCAGAACAAACAACAATAAGTGCACAAACCCTTGCAACTCATTTTGCTAATAAACTAAAAAATAATTCATCTAGCACAACCATAACTACGCTCACAGACATAGAAACAAAAAATACATGGACAACCTTCCAAAACATTGATCACAAACACCTGATCAATGTAATATCAATGATCAACACCACTACCTCCCCCCTTGATCCATGCCCCGTATCATGGATAAAGAACACCAAAGCTGATCTTGCTATCCATATACTAAATATAGTGAACCAATCACTATCACAAGGTATCATGCCTGAAGCACTAAAACTTACCTCCTTACGCCCAATAGTAAAAAATAATAAACTCAATCCGAAAGACCCGAACTCCTACAGACCAATAGCCAGCATACCATTTATTGCCAAAATAATAGAAAAAATAATACAGATACAACTACAAGACTTTATTGACACTCATGCTCCACTTGACTCACACCAATTCGGCTTCAGACCATCCCACGGAGTCGAGACCCTACTAATAACACTTATGAACGACCTCATCAAAGGCACTGACTCACACAACCAAGGATACATCCTCATATTCATTGATATAACTGGAGCCTTTGACAATGTACACCACAACACACTCATTAATAGACTCCTAAACCTAGGAATAGGTGGAACAATTCTGCAATGGTTCATATCATATATCACAAACAGATCGATACGCGTTAAATTAGGACAAACCACCTCAGAGCCCTTCACACAAGGACAAGGTATCCCACAAGGCTCGGCACTATCTGCCCTTCTTTTCAACCTGTATCTTCAACCCATCACAAATATATTTAAAAAATATAAAGTAAACCACTACATATATGCTGACGATATCATGCTCACCCTACCGATAAACACAATTAATCCCACATACCAGAAATTACTAGACTGTATCAGTGAAGCAAATACTTGGTTAGAAAACAATAATCTCAGCATCAACCTAAAAAAAACTGAAGCAATGATAGTATCAAGAAAACCAGACTCTAATCTCCCTGAAACTATAACAATTAACAACACAATAATCCCAGTTAAAAAAGAAGTAAAATACCTAGGCATTATAATAGACCACACACTTAGTATGCTTCCTCATATAAAACAAACAGTGAAAACCATATTCTATAAACTTAGGATCACCCAACACTTAAGACCACTACTTGACACACATGACTTCAGATCTGTCATCAGCACACTTATCACTCCTCATTTCGACTATTGCAATAGCATACTTATTGGCCTCCCTCTTACAAGCACCAACCTACTCCAAAGAGCTCAAAACATCTGTGCTCGAGTAACAGCACAAGCCCGCCTCGCTGACCACATAACTCCCGTATTAGCCGAACTACACTGGCTTCCCATAAATAGTAGAATAACATACAAAATACTCCTAACCACATTTAAAATAACAAACGGCATCTCACCCTCACATTTAACCACTCTGATTCAAGCTCCAAAAGAAATTAGAGCCCGCAGACAAAACGCAACCTACTCACTAGAAATAAAAAAATCCATCCGGAAAACAAAGAAGACCACAAGCTCAAGAGCCTTCTCTTATGCAGCCCCCACCCTATGGAATAAACTCCCGCTAGAACTCCGCAAAATAAAAGATCTTCAAACATTTCGAAAAGAACTGAAGACATTTCTATTTAAAGAACACTTCACAAATTTAAATGAATCCTATCCACCCAACACACCACACAACCATAACAATCCTCCTTAACTACAGCTCAACAAGCCTCAACACTCACTACATTTAAGAAACAAAGCTTAATTTAGCAAAGAATCAATGTAAATAGACAAAGCATTACTAGCTAATGTTAAAATGTAAATAGTTCTGTAACAATAATCCATGTTAAACTGTATTTAGTTCTGTAACAATGTTCCATGTTATCGTTTATCATGTTAACTGTACATAGTTATGAAAAAAACGATGTTCTATGTAAAACCATGTTCACTAAATGTTACCTGTAAACCGCCTTTGATCTTTGGAAAAAGCGGTATAGAAATAAGCATAAATAAATAAATAAAAAAAGGAGCTCTTCAACATCTTTCGCACCCTTACAAATGAAAGATGAAAGCAAGATGCACCCTCAAACCTTTGCTGATTATCTAATATCCAAGAACAGTTCCACCACACCCCATATGAACATCCCTATTATGGACATACCAACTAAAGATGCCGGCTCCACAACTACCAATCAATGGAAGAACTTCAGCATTCCATCAACTAAACAAATAGAACAAACTATCACTGCTCTAAACACCACCACCACCACCTCTCCATCAGACCCCTGCCCGGTGACTTGTATTAAATACACCAAAGAAGATTTCAGCACATACATCCAAAAGATAGTAAGCACCTCTCTTACTCAGGGCTACATGCCCAAAGCACTCAAACAATCTACTATCCGCTCTATTTGTAAAACCACCTCTACGAATAGTTCTGCATCCCCAGCCCATTTCCAGTTCTAACCCACCAGTATTAGTTCTCCTCCAGTCCCCCAGCATCAGCCCATTTCCCATCCTAATCCCCCAGTATCAGTTCCCTTCCAGTCCCTGTCCCCCACCCCTAGCCCATTTCCAGTCCTAACCATCCAGGATCAGTCCTCCTCGTCCCTCCCAGCATCAGCTCTCTTCCAGTCCCTCCCAGCATCTGCTCCCTTCCAGTCCTCCAGCATCAACTCATTTCGTCCTTACATCCAGCATCAGTTCCCTTCCAGGCCCAGTCCCCCATCCCTAGCCCTTTTCCAGTCCTAATCCTCTAGTATTAATTCTCTTCCAGTCCCTCCTAGCATCTGCTCCCTTCCAGTCCTCCAGCATCAGCCCATTTCCAGTCCTTACCATCTAGCATCAGCTCCCTTCTAGTCCCAGTCCCACATACCAAGCCAAGTTCCAGTCCTAACCTCCTAATAAAAGTTCCCTTCCAGTCCCCATCCCCAGCCCATTTTGAGTCCTAACCCCCAGTATTAGTCCTCCTCCAGTCCTTCCCAGCATCAGCTCCCTTCTAGTCCCAGTCCCCCATATTATCCCATTTCCAGTCTTGCCCCTCCATTCCTGTTCTAGCCCCTAGTCCCCCTATTCCATTTTAGTCCCCATTCTCCCCATTCCATTCTAGCCCCCAGTCCCCCGTTCCCATTCCCATTCTAGCCCCCTCCCCCAACCCAGCCACACACCAAAAGGGGCCCCGCACCTGATCAGCTTCAGAAGGAGCTGGGAATGCCCAAAGCCCCGGCTCATCTCTGAACTTCCCTGGGAGTTCTCTTTTACGACTGTAATAAAAAGGAGCTCGCTGGTGTGCTGAGTGCCAGGAGGTCAAATGGGGGCACGTCCAACATGCTACCATTTGACCTCCTGGCAATCAGCATGCTGGTGGACTCCTTTTTATTACAGTCATGGTAGAGAAGGCAAACGCCATTCTTTACTCCCGGGGCTGTTCAGAGGTGAGCTGGGGCTTCGGACCTCTCTGGCTCCCTCTGCAGCTGGTCAGGCTTGGGGCCCCATGAGTTGGAGGCCATATGCGGGTAACATTCTCATACTTACCCCCTTAACATTAAGGAGAAAAACTTTAAGTGGCGTGCCCATCATCCCATAAGGCAGGAGAGATATTTAAGAACATAAGGAATGCCTTACTGGATCAGACCAAGGTCCATCAAGCCCAGTATCCTTTTTCCAACAGTGGCCAATCCAGGCCACAAGTACCTGGCAGGTTCCCAAAGAGGCATACAAGTTCTACAATGCTTGTCCCAGGTCAAGCAGTGGATTTCTTGAGTCCTCTGTAATAAGGGTTTATGGACCTTTCCTCCAGGAACTTGTCTAAACCTTTTTTAATCCCAGCTACACTAAGCTTTACTACAATCCCCAGTAACAAAATCCAGAGTTTGATTATGCGTTGAGTGAAAAAATATTTTCTCTTATTAGTCTTATGTTTAACTCTTTTTTTTTTTTAATTTAAAATTTTATTATTATCATACCAATAAGCATAATACAACATAACATACTGGTGACAGCATCCACCCTCAATGAACAATCCCACCCACAACCACAACCAAAACAGAATGTTGATACACACAAACTGTCTCCCAATACCACCCCCCACCCCATTGAACACCCTTACTCCAATAATGCCACCAGGCCCATATCACAACATTCCTAGGCCAGCACCATACACAAGTACAGCGATTACATCTCTCTATACTTTAACCCCCCCGCCGCTCTATACACCCCACCCTAAGGAGTACTCTTGTCGGTATACTTGGAAATACCCCCACCCCTACACACCATCTATTGACCTTTAGCCCCCCCCATCCCACCCCCCCCTCCCCCCTCCCCTCCCCTGACCTCCCTCCCCTCCCTCCCCTGAGGCCTATTCAGATTTCAAATATTCCAGAATAGGAAGCCACTGCTCATCAAAATGTTCACGCTTGCGGCGCCTCACTGCCGTCAACTGCTCCATCAGGGCAATCTGACGTAACCTGCTTTTCCATTGCTCCAGGCCCGGAAGCTGAGCCTGTTTCCATGCTCTCGCTATTTCACTCCGAGCAGTCTGAATACACGCCCGTATAGGACGGGCCCTCTTCTTGCTCCACAGTGCTGGCCAGATCCCAAGCAGCCCCACCCCCATGTCTACCTCCAACTGTTCCCCAAATAACTCCTGTAAACGCTCCCCCACCATTTTACAGTACAATTGCACCTGTGGGCACCCCCACCAAATATGTATGAAGGACCTCCGACCCCCACACCCACGCAAGCACCGATCAGAGAGCCCCAGGAACATCCTATGCAACCTCTTCGGCGTATAGTACCACCGGTACAGTAACTTGTAGGAGGTCTCCCGAATCGCTACCGATAGGGCTTGGCGACTAATATTCACATAAATCCTTCTCCATTCTTGAGCCTCCAATACTGTCCCCAAATCCCTTTCCCACTCTAACTGGTGTGGAAACTTCTCCCCATCTCCCCATCTCCCCCTCCCAACCCCCGATACAACTGAGTAATTAGCCCCCTCGAGGACTCCCACCCTTGCCAGAGTGCCACCTTATCATCCCTATTTCCCGCCCACCCATCCCGTATCTTCTTCTGAGTCAAAAAGTGCTTAACCTGCAGATATGGAAAGAAGTCCCCCCCCCCAAGTGAAACCTCACCCGAAGGTCAGAGAAAGGAATCAAGCCGCCGTCCTCTATAAACCGGTCAAAAGTATCAATTCCCGCCCTTTCCCACCGCTGAAACACCCCCTCTCTTCCGGGACCGAATTCGGGTGTCCTCCTCACCGGAGCCAATGGCGAGAAACCCGCCCCCGGAGCAAAGTGGTTACTAGCCTTGCGCCACTGCGTAACCAAATGCCACATATATGGATTCTCCCTCCACCTCCCCTCTGGAAGCTTGCCAAAAACCCAAGGCAAGGACTTTAGATCAATCTCCCCCCCCCAATATTGCTCTATGTCTCGGAAGCGTTTCGTGCCCCCGGCCATGTTCCTCCACTCAAATACCTGGCGCAACTGGGCAGCCATATAATACCGCGCTACATCCGGCACCCCTAACCCCCTCCCTCCCTAGCTTTATACAAAACCCTCCTGCTCACCCGCGGTCGACTAGTACCCCATACAAAAGCAAAGATCTGATTCTGGACTAGATGCAGCTCCCGCCGCGGTATGCGTACCAGCAAGGATTGGAACATGTACAATAACCGTGGCACTACATTCATCTTTATGGCTGCGACCCTACCCAGCCAGGACAACTCCCCCCCCCCCCCTTCCAGCCCTTCATATCCTTCCTCACCTGATCAAATAGCGGAGGGTAGTTGGCCCCATACATCCCCATAGGGTCCGCAGTGACTTGCACCCCCAAATATTTAATAGACCTACTTGCCCAGCGAAAAGGAAAGGAGCCTTTCAAACTCAATCACCAGAGGCCGCAGCGATATGGACATTGCTTCTGTTTTATCCCAATTTACTTTAAATCCCGATAGGGCCCCATATTCCCTAAGCTCCTTCATTAGCACTGGTAGGGAGACCACCGGCTGCGTCAAGGTAAACAATACATCGTCCGCAAATAGCACCATCTTATGCTGAGCCCTCCCCACCCCAATTCCCCTAATGTCCTGTACCGACCGAATCCTAGTAGCCAACGGTTCCATAACTAAAGCAAAAAGAAGCGGGGACAGGGGGCACTCCTGACGGGTTCCCCTCCCCAAGGGGAAAAACGCCGAGTACCCTCCATTCACCCACACCGTTGCTACTGGCGAGGTATACAAGGCCTGTATCCATGCCCGAAACTTCGGGCCCAACCCTGCATGCTCCAATACCGCTTGAAGAAAGTCAAAATTCACTCTATCAAACGCCTTCTCCGCGTCAATAGAGAGAAACATAGTCTGTTGAGCCTCTTTCCTTGCCAACCACCCCAGCTGAAGCACCTGCCTTATCCCATCAGCCGCTTGCCTCCCCATAATGAACCCAGATTGATCTGGATGTATCAGACCCGGCATGAGCGGCCCCAATCTCAGAGCTAGAACCTTCGCCAGAATTTTAACATCTATATTCAGCAACGATATGGGCCGATAAGAGCTGCACACCGCCGGGTCCCTCCCCGGTTTAGGAAGCACCACTAGGGCTGCTTGGTTCATAGTTGCCGGCAATGCCTCCCCCTGCAAGACCGCATTAAACACTCTGGTCAATATAGGGCCCACCACCTCTACCAGCTTCTTATAGAAGATGCCCGTGAACCCATCGAGGCCCGGAGCCTTACCGGGGACTAATTGCCGAATGGCCTCTCTCACCTCATCCAGCCCTATCTCCGCCTCCAGTCCTTCCCCCTCCAGTTCCTCCACCTTATTGCTTCCCTCCCCTCCATTCCAGAGATAATGCCGAATAGCACCCCCCTCTCGAGGTGGGTCCGCAGTGTACAACTCCTTGTAATACTCCCGAAACCGCTCCCTTATATCCTCACTTTTAAACAACATCGTGTCCCGCGCTCCCTTAATTTTGACAATTGCCTGTCTATGTCTCCGGGCCTTTAATTTATGTCACAGAAGCTTGCCCGCCTTATTATCAAACTCATAGTATCGCTGCCCCACCCTTTCCAATTGGTGGGAGATCCTTTCCAACTGAAGAGCATTTAATTGTCTCCTCCAGCCGTCCCCTCAATTTCGCTCCCCCTTTCTGTTTGTGGGCCCTCTCCAAACCCTCCAGGATCCCCTGCAACCTTTCCATCTCCACTTCCCTGCTCCGCTTCCTTTGCGCCCCAAGCTGAACCAGATGGCCCTGACCACAGCCTTCAGGCCATCCCAAAGCCCCCCGTGGAGACTGCCCCATTATCATTCAACTCCATATACTCCTGTACCACCGCCTTGAGCCGCTGCTCCACCCCCGGTCCTTGCAACATATAATCATTCAACCTCCAGAAGGTTCGTTTCTCCTTTTCCCCAGGCGGCCCAAACCCCGCTCCAACCGGGGCATGGTCAAACCAGGTGGCCACCACTATATCCACCCGATCCAAAGCCTCCCTCCAGTAATCATCTCCCAACAAATAATCAATGCGGCTATACGAGTCATGAACCGGGGAATAGAAGGTGAAGTCTTTGTCCAGCGGGTGAGCCAATCTCGTTTAACTCTTTTTTTATTAGCAGAAAGGATAACAATAATTTCAACATTTCCAGTATTGTGGTACTTTGATACACCTAATGCATCTTAAGCTATAATGACAACTCTACATCTCACATCATAATTTTATAAATTTCCTATAATATATTTCCTATAATATTTATTATTCCCCCCCCCCTCATCCCTTCGGAACCCGTCATCCATAAATACCGAAGGGATCGAGACTTGCCCTTCTCTATATAACAGGAAGGGCTGCATCTGTACCAGGTGTCCCCTTTTCAGCATACAGAAAAGGAAGAAAAAAAAACATTACAAAATCAAACAAATTATACATTCCATACTTCATATCCATTCCATCAAGTGTCCCTTACCTACTAGGCCATTGTTCGACATATGTATTCCCCCACCCCCGTCCCCAACCCCCCACCCAAACCAAAAACATCTTAAATCTGCCGGAGTCAGCAGGACAAATGCCCACGGGAGTCACTCTTCTCCCCAAGGCTGTTCCCCCCACCACCTGCTGTATATATTCTTCATGTTTATCTATACCTCCCCCCCATCCCCCCCAGGAAGATCCCAAAAGGAAGGACATCCAAATGTACTGTATCCACTATACCTACTATGGTCTGGTGGTTAGATGTCACAACTAAGTATCCTACTTCTTGCCTGGGCCGGCAGAGACTGGAGATGCGGGCCCCACCCAGCTAGGAAATCTTCCCAATGCTTCTGATGCCCTTGAGCCCTATATCTTACCATCAGTAGCAAGATATATAGACGAATCCACCACTGTCCATATGTCGGTCCCCGTGCATCCAACCAGTGATGCAAAATCACCTGTCGGGCTGTCACCGATACCAGTCGCAGCCATGCCCACTCCACTAGGCCTATGCTGACCCTCACCTCTGGCCTCCAAATATTGAGTACCAATCCAGCGGTGAAAGCACCAACGCTCTCCCCAAGCAGTTCTCTAAATACCTCTGTATTCGTACCCAAAATTCAGACACTTTCCAACAATGCCAGAACATATGTCCTAATGTTGCTGCTTCTGCCCCACATCAAGGACATTGGTTCGATCCCATTAGCCCTGCCCGCCAAGCACAGCTCGGGGCAAAATACAGACATTGAAACAATTTATATTGCATAACCCAATGTTCCACTATCACACTCAATGAAGGTATGCCTGCTATAGCCCCTACCACCAGCTCTCCTTCAATCTACTCTCCTAGGTTTCGCGTCCATAGACGAGCTAAATCTTCTTCAATGAATGTGTTCAATTTCTATCAGTGCTTTTGCAGTTGCGTCACCTTGGCTACTTGGTCTCCTCCCATCAAGAGTTCCTCTAATCGCGAGCACGCTTCCCCTCTGAGGGACTCCGCTGGTAAACGTCTAATGTAACTCCTCACCTGAGCATATGGGAACAGATCCACCCATGCCAGCGCATATTGTTCACGCAAAGTAGTGAAGGTCTTCGGAGTCCCATCCTCTGATACCATTTGCTCTAAGTTGATTATCCACGCCTGTTTCCAATGCAAAAAATTCCTTTCCATCATCCCAGGTAAAAAGTCCTTATTTTCACATACCGGAAGAAAAGGTGAACTAAAGTCAGGCCTCCCCAGCCAATCACACAGATAATGCCACGTTTGCCTAATTGGTGTAAATAATACCTTATGAGTGACAGTATTGATTCCTTCTAGGGATTTCGCATGTAGAACATATCTTATATGTTAAGGACCAAGTTAATGCACTATCCATTTCACTGGCGTATACTCCTCTGTTTCCCAAATCCAATCCCGGACATGCCTAAGGAGGCAGGCCATATTATACCTTTTAATATTCGGAAATCCCATTCCCCCATGAGCCCAGGGCTGCCTCAACACTGCCATGCGTATTCGGGATTGCCGCCCCTGCACTGCCTGCGTATTCGGGATTGCCTGCTTCTCAAACTTAGAGATATCTCTTCACTTTAGCACCAAAGATAACATCTGAAGCATGTATAACCACTTAGGAAAAAGGGCCATTTTAAATAGAGCAATCCTGCCACCAAGCGACAGCGGGAGATCTCTCCATCGCTGCAACCTCCCTCCCAGAGCCTCCAAGAGGCCCGATACATTAACTTGATATAACTCTACAAAATTGACTGGTAACTGTATTCCTAGGCACTTAAAACTTCCCATCGCCCATTTCAAGGGGAAAGGTCCCCTGCCAATTCGCAGGTATTCGCGGGTCCAACGGGAGAGCTTCAGATTTATCAAGATTCAATATAAACCTGAGAAGACCCCATACTCATTAAATAAATGCAGATATACTGGCAACACCTCTCTAGGATCATCAATGCGGACCAAAAGATTGTCGGCAAATGCTGCCACCCAGAATTCCTCTTTCCCCACCTTAATAACATGGAACTCTGTAGATGTTCTGATCTTACTTAACAGGGGCTCCAGAGTTAAAACAAATAACAATTGGGATAGGGGGCACCCTTGATGAGTTCCCCTGCGAATCATAAATTCTGAAGACACGTTCCCATTGACCATAATGAACGTGTCTTCAGAATGAACAACTGGATGATGAAATGCTCAAAGAAATCAGGGAAGCTAACAAAACTTACAGAACAGTAATAACAATGGGTGATTTTAATTACCCCAGTATTGACTGGGTCAGTGTCATGGCAGAACATGCTAGGGAGATAAAGTTTATAGATGAAATAAATGACTGCTTCTTGGAGCAGCTGGTTTATGAACCGACCAGAGGGGAAGCCATTTTATTTATTTATTTAGACAGTTCTGTATACCGCCTTATCCTTCAATCAAAGCGGTCACAACACAATTGGGGGATACATTTAACACGCAGGGATATGAGATACATACACTAATACTTACAGGGAACATGGGCAATGGAGGGTTAAGTGGTTTGCCCAAGACCACAAGGAGCATCTGTGGGACTAGAAACCACAGTCCTTCTGGCCCAAAGTTGCTGTCCTCTAGTGGGATTTGAACCCCCGACCTTCCGGCCTGAAGTACCTTGCCCCAACCACTAGGCTACTCTTCCCTAGTCCTTAGTGGAACACCAGATCTGGTGCAAGAGATAAGGATGTTGGGGCCACTTGGCAATAGTGATCATAGCATGATTGTGCTTGATTTAATTAACGGAGGAAGGATGGTAAGGAAATCCACAGTACTACTTTTTAACTTTCAAAAGGGAGACTATGATAAAATGAGGAAAATAGTTAAGAAAAAACTAAAAAAGGCAGTTGCAAAGGTCAAAGACTTACATCAAGCTTGGGTATTGTTTAAAAATACTATCTTGGAAGCCCAGACCAGCTGTATTCCATGCTTTAAGAAAAGTGGAAGGAAGTCCAAAAAACTGCCAGCATGGTTAAAAGGTGAAGTCAGAGAGGTTGCTGTCACCAAAAAAGCATCTTTCAGGAAATGGAAAAAAGAGCCAAATGACGAAAACGGGAAACAGCACAAGCACTGGCAAGTTACATGCAAGGCATTGATAAGGCAGGCAAAGAGAGAATTTGAGAAGAAACTTGCTGTGGAAGCAAAAACGCATAATAAAGACTTTTTCAAGTACATTCAGTTGGATCATTAGATGACAGATGGGTAAAAGGGGCAGTAAGAGGGGACAAGGCTATAGCAGAGCAACTGAATGAATTCTTTGCTTCGGTCTTTACTGAGGAAGATGTAGGGATGTTACCCATGAGCGAAGTGGTATTTAAAGGTGATACTGTGGAAGAATTGAAAGAAATATCGATACACCGGGAAGATGTATTTCAACTATTTGATAAACTGAAGAGTAGCAAATCTCCTGGACTGGATGGTATACATCCAAGGGTGTTGAAAGAGCTGAAATATGAGATTGCAGACCTGCAATTTGTAATCTGTGAACTATCATTAAAATCATCTGTAATACCTGAAGATTGGAGGATCGCCAATGTAACGCCAATTTTTAAAAAGGGTTCCAGGGGTGATCCAGGAAATTACAGACCGGTGAGCCTGTTGTCAGTGCCGGGAAAAATGGTAGAAACCAATATAAAGAACAAAATTACTCATCATGTAAATAGGCATGACTTAATGGGAGACAGCCAACATGACTTTAGACAAGGAAGATCTTGCCTTACTAATCTGTTATTTTTTTTGAAGGTGTGAATAAACAGGTAGACAAAGGTGAGTCAGTTGACATAGTGTATCTGGACTTTCAGAAAGCCTTTGACAAGGTCCCTCATCAGAGACTTTTGGCAAACTAAAAAGTCATGGGATAGGAGGCAGTGTACTATTGTGGATAAGGAACTGATTAAAAGATAGAAAGCAGAGGGTAGGGCTAAATGGCCAATTTTCCCAATGGAAAAAGGTGAATAGTGGAGTACCCCAGGGATCTGTGCTGGGTCCGCTGCTTTTTGACATATCCATAAATGACTTGGAAAAGGGAATAACAAGTGAGGTTATCAAATTTGCAGATGACATAAAACTATTTAAAGTTGCTAAAACCCAAGAGGATTGTGGAAAATTGCAAGAGGATCTTGATAAATTGGAAGACTAGGCATCAAAATAGCAGATGAAATTTAATGTGGACAAGTGCAAAGTTATGCACCTAGGAAAGAACAACCCAAACTATGGTTGCATGATGCAAGGTTCCACATTGGGAACCATTACCCAGGAAAAAGATTTAGCCGTCATCGTGGATAACATGTTAAAACCCTCTGCCCCTTGTGCAGCAGCAGCAAAGAAAACAAATAGAATGCTAGGTATCATAAGGAAAGAAATGGAAAATAAAACAAAGGATATTATAATGCCTCTGTATCATTCCATGGTGCGACCACACCTTGAATATTGTATGCAATTCTGGTCACCGTATCTTAAAAAGGATATAGTGTTATTAGAAAAGTAACAGAGAAGAGCCACCAAAATGGTAAAGGGGATGGAAGGATACTCCTGTGAAGAGAGGCTAAAAAGGTTAGGGCTCTTCAACCTGGAAAAGAGATGGCTGAGGGGAGATATGATAGAGGTCTATAAATTAATGAAGGGAGAGGAATGGATAAGCGTAGATCAATTGTTTACGCCATCAGAATATAAGAAGACTAGGGGACATGCAATGAAGCTACAGGGTAACCTATTTAAGATTAATAAGAGAAAATATTTTTTCACTCAACGTGTAGTCAAGCTCTGGAATTTGTTACTGAAAAATGTTAAAACCCAAGAGGATTGTGGAAAATTGCAAGAGGATCTTAATAAATTGGAAGACTGGGCATCAAAATGGCAGATGAAATTTAATGTGGACAAGGGCAAAGTTATGCACCTAGGGAAGAACAACCCAAACTATGGTTCCACATTAGGAACCACCACCCAGCAAAAAGATTTAGGCGTCATTGTGGATACCATGTTAAAACCCTTGGCCCACTGTGCAGCGGCAGCCAAGAGAGCAAATAGAATGCTAGGTATCATAAGGAATGGAATGGAAAATAAAACAAAAGATATTATAATGCCTCTATATCATTCCATGGTGAGACCGCACCTAGAATATTGTGTGCAATTCTGGTCTCCATATCTTAAAAAGGATATAGCGTTATTAGAAAAGTAACAGAGAAGAGCCACCAAAATGGTAAATGGGATGGAAGGATACTCCTATGAAGAAAGGCTAAAAAGGTTAGGGCTCTTTAACCTGGAAAAGAGACGGCTGAGGGGAGATATGATAGAAGTCTATAAATTAATGAACGGAGTGGAACGGATAAACATAGATCGATTGTTTACGTTATCAGAATATAGAAAGACTAGGGGATATGCAATGAAGCTACAGGGTAAACTATTTAAGACTAATAAAAGAAAATATTTTTTTCACTCGTGTAATCAAACTCTGGAATTTGTTACCGGAGGATGTAGTAAAGGCTGTTAGTATAGCTGGGTTTAAAAAAGGTTTGGACAAGTTCCTGGAGGAAAGGTCCATTAACCATTATTAAGAAGGGACCCAGGATATCAATGCTTGACCCAGTACAAGCATTGCGGAACCTTTGTCTTTTGGTGAAACTTCTAGGCACGTATGACCTAGATTGGCCACTGTTGGAAACAGAATACTGGGCTTGATGGACCTTGGTCTGACCCAGTATGGCATATCTTATGTTTTTATCTTATGTTCTTATGTAGTAAAAGCTGTTAGTGTAGTTGGGTTTAAAAAAGGTTTGGACAAGTTCCTGGAGGAAAGGTCCATAAACCATTATTAAAAGGGATCCAGGATATCACTGCTTGACCCAATACAAGCATTGAGGAACCTGTGTCTTTTGGGGAGACTGCTAGGGACTTATGACCTAGATTGGCCACTGTTGGAAACAGCATACTGGGCTTGATGGACCTTGGTCTGACCCAGTATAGCATATCTTATGTTCTTCTAATGCCCCCCTTGGGTCAGGATACAAGAGGCACGCCATGTCCACGAAAAGGCCCTCAAACACCATCACACCTAGGACTTGATGGATAAATGACCAGTTCATCCAGTTGAAGGCCTTCTCGGCATCAACACTTACTAACATGGACGACTGCCCCTCTGCTCGACTAGCATACATTGAGGCCAAAACACGGTGCACACTGTATGCCACATGCCGGCCCTTAACAAACCCCACCTGATTTCGGTTCACCAGGTGTGGTAGATTGTCTGCCAGTCGGTCCGCCATGATTTTTGCCATTAGTTTTATATTTATTTTCAAAAGCAATATTGGTCTATAGGAACTCGGGAGGACCGGGTCCCTAACAGGCTTAGGCAGAACTGTAACCAACGCCTTATTAGACTCATACGGAAACTGTCTTTTTTTAACGAGATCTGCGTAATATTCTGCCAGAGGAATAGCAACTTTATCCCCCAATAACTTATAAAATTCACCCCGGAGACCATCTATTCCCAGTGCCCGTCCCCCTTTTAATTTCTTAATACCATTTTGAACCTCTTGTGGTAATATGGGGGCATTCAAAACCAATACTTGTTCAGCCATTAACTTTGGGAGTGCGCAGTTCTGAAAGTACTCAATTCCCACCCGTTCCCCCACCTTATCTGCCCGATATAAATGTTGAAAGAAATCACAAAACACCTTTTCAACTTCCACCGCCTCTGTCCGCAATGTACCATCTGCGTGTCGCAAGGCCCCCACATGTCTTGGGCCCCCCTTCAGACCGCACCAAGTCGGACAGCAGCTTACCTGCCTGATTACCATGCCGTTACAGCTGATATCTATTCTTCCTCCCAATTAAAACAAAAGTTAAAAAGTTTAATACATTGAATGTAATCATATGAAATTTTAAGTGTATATCTTCTTAATAATTAAATAACTCGTATATCTGCTTAAAAGTTCATTTTAGTTTTTAAACATGCATGCAACTTATCAATTTATACTTCTATATTTTAATATGTTTTTCCTTACACAGCAAGCTTTACCAAATGCTGTAGTAATTAATCCTATTTCTCCAAACTATGCTAGGTATAATAATAATTGTTTCAAATAACTTCATCATTATAATCAAAAACGTAAGAAATTAAATAAAATTCATTCTTCATCATCTAAACATAGCACTAGAAATCCAGTCCTTTATTCACCCATTAAGTGTGTTTTAATGAATGCAAGGTCAATACGGAATAAACCAAACATTATCTATGATTATATTAAAGATCAAAAGCTTGATATCATTTGCATCACTGAAACCTGATTAAAAGACAGATCAAATTATTTTAAACCAAATTACCCATTTAGATTATGATATACTTAATTGTCCTAGAGAACATAAAAAAGGAGGAATCTTAATATTAACAAAAACAACCTTTAAGTTTAAAGCTATTACAACTAACAATTCAACTGAAACAACTTCAATTATTATATCAAATCACCACCTCAATGTTTGCATCACTTATAGACCACCTAATGCTGCTAAAAACAGATATGTTATCCTGTTTCCTTGACTGTTTTATGTAAACCGCACCTGATCACCGGAAGGTTGCGGTATATAAAAGATGTTTAAATAAATAAATAAATAAATAAATAAGGATCACCTCTCAAAATTTTTAGAATTAATTTGCACTTATAGCTCTCAAATTAAACCATTAATTGCATTAGGTGATTACAATCTATCATCATTACCTTCTAATGAGAACAGATCCTTCTTGAAAGCAGTGAAATCTTTAGGTTATCAACAGATAATTAACCAGCCTACACACCAACATGGAACCACTCCTGATCTAATTTTTTGCCCTGAGCAACTCTTTTCACAAAACCAAATTACAGTCCCAAAAACTACCCCAGTACCTTGGTCTGATCATTATATTATCTCATTTACCATGCAACTACAAACATCCCCTAACAACTTAAAAGATGATTACAAAACTAGAAAATGTAGAGCTTTCCATAAAGAGGATTTTCTTAAGGACATTGTTCCACAATTGCAACAAAATTGCACTGAACTGGATAAAGCCATAGAAAATTGGAATAATATCATTTCAAATGTTGCACTAGCCCCAAAAAATAATAAAGTACAAATGAGTAGGAAGAAGAGCGCACCATGGTATTCTAATGAAATCAGAGAGGCAAAGCACCTGCTAAGAAAACTTGAGTGTAAATGGAGACTAACTAAATCTCAAGATGTAAAATTCCTATTTAATGTAAAACAAATGGAATATAATAAGTTAATTAATGACCATAAACAACAGTACCATACAAATCTAATAATGAAAGCAACTAACAAACCAAGGGAACTATTCAACATTGTTCAACAACTTACAAAAGTGACCACTTTATATGGTGATCCTCAAATAGACCCCCAAAAATTTGCAAATTACCTGATAAGCAAGAATGCTATTTCATCAAACAACTTATCTACATCACAATTCCACCAACTTTGGTTTAAACCTTGCATTGAATCCACAAAGGTCTGGAAGGATTTTTCTTTACCAACTTTAAAACAGATTGAAAACATAATCAGCGCACTTAGGGGTATGTTTACTAAGCAGTCTTAACGTGGGGCCGGCGTTAGTGTGCAGGATGCCATATAAGGTAGTGGGCGTTCCGGTCTTAATGTAGCATTTAGGGTTATCGTGCGATAAGGTACGTTTTCGTGCGATAGAGGGAGCCGTGGCACGTTAATGCGCGTTAGCCTTAATTAGGCGCACTGACCTACAAACACAGCAACAGAGGTGTAGCACAATGGTTAATACATTGACTGATGAAATAGGGGTCATGAATTCAATCCCCCAGTGGGCTTGAAGAGTAAGCCTGTCTGAGGCATTACCCTTTACTTTAAATCAGTGCTGTATGAGGCATTTTCTTTTTTAATTTAAATTAGTGCAGCCAGCAAACACACTCTCACAGTGCCGTAACCTAAGGCGCCCTATAAGGCACTCCAGCGGGCACATTATAAAGTGCACTGTCTGCCAAGGCACCTTATAATGTCCCCTATAGGGCGCCTTATAGGGCACTTTATAGGGCGCCTTATAGAGCGCTTTATAGGGCGCCTTATGAGGCATCTTAAGGCTACAGCACTGTGAGGGTGTTTTTGCTGGCAGCACTAATTTAAATTAAAAAAGAAAATGCCTCAGACAGCTCTATCAAATAACCCCACTGGGGGATCAAACCCATGACCTCTGGCTCCACAGGCACTGAAGTAACCAGTAGGCAACAGCTGCTCACAAAACCTTGGCTGGTTACAGAAGGACTGCAGGTCACCACACAAACTGTCTGCTGTGGTTACCAGGATAGGGTTAACCCACCTGTACCCATGATGCACTACACATGCAAATCAGCAGTCTACAGATGATCACAAAATGGGGTAAGCACCCCCACAGCACCTCGGCCTGGTAGGGGGAACTGACCGTGTGCACCCCCACAGCACCTCAGCCTGGTAGGGGGTACTGACCATGTGTGTTACTGGCACAGAGTAGCTACAGACCGTCACATTGTGCGAGTACTGTGCTCACCCTGAGGGTGAGGTGGGGCGCCCAGCACCAGGTCCACAGCACCTTTCATAGCTGAAATACAACATGCTGCAGGTCCCTATTAGTGCTAGTGTGTGAGATAGGTAGTTTCTGCAGATACACCTAGGATGCATCTGTATTTCTCAGTCATGTCTAGATCAGCTATGATGCACCCAGAATAGTGCATATCCTGTGTTGGTGCCAAGGCCACATGATGTAGGTGAAGGGGGGGGGGGTGTTTGGACCCATAGGTGGATTATGTACCACCACCTCCCAACCCACCCTCTGTGGCTCAGGGTGGGAAACAGGATCTCCCACAAACAGATCCACATCCTACCTCCCTGCAATGGTGGCAGTAGAGGGGACCATCAACCTCCGTCCTGCAGGGGAGTCAATGCAGATCTGTACACATCCATAAGGCAAGGCAGACAGACAGTAGGCCTGGAAATGCTCAGCTGCCCCCCACCACTATTTGACATGCTCCAGCAGCAAGCCTCCAGCCATTGCACCCTGCAAGGTGTTCCAGCTAGACACATACTAACTGCAGACAGTCTGCTAGCTAGTCCATAGTGCATGTTCCTGGAGAAGATGCATGTACCCCGAACTAGGATGTCAGCATACACACCAAGCAGATAAGACAGCAATTGGGCACCAAAAGAGAACCCATAAATATCACATGAGAAAAATGCTATATAGCACTATGGGGGAACCTAGCCATGCCGTGGTCACTGCTCAGTCAGGGTGAGAGTGACCTCCCAGCAGGACATGCTGTGGCCACCCTGTCCGTGCAGGTGGTGGCCAGGCACTACAATGTCCAAGCCATTGCCCTATGCCCTGTGCAGATGCATCCTGGCCAGGCCACCCTGTCCGGGCTATACCCATGGTACCTTGCTCCTCATTATGCACATTGGCAGGCTGACACTGGCAACAGTGCAAGCAGTGTGGGCTGAGGAAGGTGTTGGCAGCCACCACATACTGGGTAGACAGACACACGCGCCCACACCTATGCCAGCATTGTGCAACTGTAGAGGCTTTTGGCAGCCCTGGCCACCGCACCAGTCCTGGGCACAATGCAGGCATGGCTATGTTACGCAGTACTGTTGGCGTCACTCCCCAGGGTGGTAAACACTGTCAGACACCAGACCTGAAACACACTCCACAGACATCAGAGAGGTTGCTATGATACAGCTCAATGAGCAGATTGTGCTTAACCTAGGGATTGCTATCTGCCAGTAATCATAGCAACATTTGATATATGTGTACCGTATTCCCAGGTTTAGGGTGGCAGTGCTATGGTATGCAAGTGCTAGTATTGGGAGATGGTGCTGCACGCAGGGCCCAACATCCTGCCTCTCCAGGAGGCTTTGGATAATGGTGCTTGTGGGTGCGGGTGTTTCTGCCCCTGTTGGCCGCTGCTCTAGGGCAGAGGTTCCCAACTCCAGTCCTGGTCGGCCAAACACTGTTCGGGTTTTCATGCTGTCCCTAATGAATATGCATGGATACATCTGCATACCATGGAGGCGGCACATAGAAATACAGCACAGGCTTCTTTATTAGAGACAGCATGAAGCCTGAATGGAGTTTGTCCCTCCAGGACTGCATTTGGGAAACTCTGCTCCAGGTATTGCACATGTCTATGGTGTCTGTGCTCTGTAGGGTAAAATATAGGCATTTCAGGCATGTTTATGTTATCTGCAATAAAGGTTCACTCTTTATTACCATGGTTTAGTACTGGGTAAAATATGGGGACTGGGTTGGTGAGAGCCACAGCTGGGACTTGAACCTGTGACTTTCTGCTCCTGAACACACTGGCTGTGTGCACTGCACCACACTGTTGCCACAGGGGCAGTTCATTCCCTGGGGATACCATGACTGTTCGTCAGACAGGGCCTGTCTGTTGCAGTACATGGCACCCACCTAAACAGGGCTAGGCCACGGTTTGCTGTAGGCAGCTGCCACTGCCCCTCCACCACCAGTGGACATGCCCTTCTGCTGGTGATGCTGGTGGTGCGTAGTCTCAGGTCATCCAGTGTGCGGTTAGGCGGCTGATATGGTGTGGGTTCTGGGGTAGGGGTGCCTGCATAGACGTCCACGCTTCCCCCCAGCACCACCTGCCAATGTTCTGTGCCCTTGGGGGTACCTGCTGGGTACTATCCCCTGTGACACTGTGGGAAACACACTCATGCCCATGTTGGGCCCTCATCAGTTGCTGTCTGGCTGCTCTACTGTTTCAGCATTCCTATGGGCCACCTGGGCATCACCCTAGTCCGCACTGTGGCCTAGCTGCACCACAGCATGTGCCGCCTGCAGCCCTCTGTATCCCCTTTTCCAGCATCTGTCCAGTTGCCCATTCCGACATGCCCACCCTGCTGTTGCGGGACATGTGCATGCCATAGGAAACCTGTCCAATAACAAGGGAAAACCCTGAACAGCGCTATTTCACTGTGGGATCATTCACCTTGTATGGGGACAGAGCATAGACCTTTCCAAAATTAATATCTTTTTTTTGGAGCTTTCTCGGTAGTGTTTTTTGATATTTCCCATTAATATCACTATTGCCCAGCTTGGTTTTGGGTTTTTTCCAGTTTGTTGAGGTCATTTTCAATGTTTATTTGCCCTTTTGTTCCGTGCACATGTATCACACGTATCACTTTTTGTAGGTTTCCCAGGCTTTGCTGTACATTGCTGACGTAAATGGTTTCTCTTCCCTTTAAATCGTCTCTAACGCGAGGGTTTCACTGGCGTTAGTTTTCAGACCCGGAATCCACGGCGTTAGTGTGCAGGGAGCCTCTCCCCTACCACTCACCACCCATTGACACTCTCTCTCCGCCCCTGGGGAGCCTTCCTCCGCCCTCTGTGAGCCTTTCTCCGTCTTTAGCGCTCGTTTGCACCGCTGCACGCGTTATCGCGTTCTAAGGTACCTTATCGCCCGGTAAAGCTCCATTATCGCGTGCTAAGGTGCTTTTTTGCCCGATAACATGACAGCAGCGCAAATACTGCCCTTTAGTAAACATAACCCTTAATATAACAACTTCACCAGCTGACCCATGTCCAGTAGAATGGATTAAAAGTACTAAAAATCATATTAGCTTTCACATTTTAAATTTTGTAAATAATTCTTTAAAACAAGGTTACTTACCACCTATACTAAAGAATTCTATAATTCGACCAGTCTATCAAGGGAAATCACTGGACATCACTGACCCTAAATCATTCCGTCCTATTTCGAGTTTACCATTTATCTCAAAAATTATAGAAAAAGTAGTGCAAAATCAGCTGCAAGATCACATTGACTCGTATGCCCCTTTGGATATACATCAGCATGGATTTAAACCTAATAACAATGTGGAAACTCTACTTATTTCTCTCTTTGATAATCTTTTAACAGGCCTTGAAAAAAATAAGTTATTTCTGTTAATCTTCATCGATGTCTCAGCAGCTTTTGATACAGTGTCTCACACAATTATGTTACAACGTCTACAAGATATTGGCTTATGCAACAATACATTAAAATGGTTTGCCTCTTATCTAACTAATCGTACGCAGTTAGTAAAATATGGTGACAAAAAATCCTCTCAATTTTCGATTGGACAAGGCATACCTCAAGGTTCAGCTTTATCATCGATTCTCTTTAATATTTATATTCAACCCATATGTCAAATTTTTAATCTTCATGAAATTAATTATCATTTATACACTGAAGATTTGATACAACAAAAATTAATAACTGTTTGACTGATATGAATGATTGGCTTAATAACAACAACTTAAAAATAAATTCTGACAAAACAGAAGCAATGTTCGTATCTAAATGTCAGTCCTTAAAACTTCCAATTGAAATCAATTTATTAAATAGAGAAATAACAATTAAAGATGAAGTAAGATATTTAGGTGTAATATTAGATAAATATTTAAATTTAAAATCTCATATAAACAAAATTGCATCAAAAGCATACCATCGTTTAAAGATTATAAGAAGACTAAAACCAATACTAAATACAAATCACTTTCGCATGGTATGTCAGGCAGTCATAACACCTCTACTTGATTTTGGAAACATCTTGTTTCAAGGTCTTCCTAAACACTCTATCCATCCTCTCCAATTAGTTCAGAACACCACTGCGCGTATTATAACAGACTCTACAAAATTTGAACACATAACTCCAGTCCTCAAACAGTTATATTTCCTTCCGGTTATTGGAAGGGCAAAATATAAAAAACTAATGACTATTTTCAAAATTTTTCTCCAATCCTCAGCAGATATTCTACAATCTATTATTTCAAAAGACCAGACCATAAGATCAAGACGATCTCAAAATATCAATAAACTTAATACTCCTTTAAACTTCAACAAATCAAAACAAATGACTTCTAAAAGAGTGTTTTCCTTTATGGCACCAGAGTTATAGAATTCTGTTCTTGAAGACTTAAGAACTCAGGAAGACCTTAAGGACTTTCTCAAATCTTTAAAGACTTACTTATTTATAGAATCAATTGGTGAAATTACTTAAATTAACCATTATGTATATTTCATTTCACTATGATATAGTACTATAACATACTGTTTTGTTTTATATTTATATTGTAATGTATCATTTTTGTTTTCCCATACCCTCAATATGTTAGCCTTTGTTGTCTTGTCAACCACTTTGATTGAAGGATAAGGTGGTATACAAAACTGGTTAAATAAATAAATAAAATAAATATCTATAATACATTATCGATTTTTTAGGCCTCTGAAGATCTCATTTTGCAGATCATTCAAGAGAGTCCTAGGGGTATGTTTACTAAACTGCGGTAATCGTACATAACGCATGTTATGTAACGTTAAAGATTGTAAGCGCAGCATAATGCGCGTTATGATGCGCTTACGATCGTTAACGTTACATAACGCGTGTTATGATGCGCTAACGATCATAAACGCCCGCGGCGCGGTAAAACACCGCAGAAGGTGGAGAGAGGGCGGAGAGAAGGGGTCAATGGGCGGAGAGTGGGCGGGGAGAGGCTCCCTTCACACTAACGCGCTGATCTGAAGAGCTCAATTCCAACGCGAATGAAAACCCGCCGTTAAATGCACATTACAGGGGAGAGAAACCATCTCAGTGTCAGCAATGTACAGCCCAGGCAGGGAAACCTAAAAAAAGTGATGTGTGATACATGTGCACAGACCAAAAGGGCACATAAACACTGAAAATGACCCCAACAAACTGGAAAAAAAACATAACCAAGCTGGCCAATAGTGGTATCAATGAGAAACATCAACCCCCCCCCCCTCCGAGTAAGCTCCATAGAACAGATATAAATCGTGGAAGGGTCTATACTCCGTCCCCATACAAGGTGAATGAGCCCACAGTGAAATAGCTCTGCTCAGGGTTTTCCCCACCATCGAACAGGGTTCCTATGGCGTGCACATGTCCCGCAACATCAGGGCGGGCATGTCGGAACGGCAACTGGACAGATGCCGGAGAAGGGGATATAGAGGGCCGCAGGCGGCACATGCTGTGGTGCAGCTGGGCCACAGTGCGGACTAGGGCGATGCCTAGGTGGCCCATACGAATGCTGAAGCAGCGGAGCAGCCAGACAGCAACTGCGGAAGGCCCAACATGGGCACGACTGTGTTTCCCACAGTGTCACAGGGGATAGTACCCAGCAGCTACCCCCAAGGGCACGGAACATTGGCAAGTGGTGCTGGGGGGAAGCATGGACACTTATGCAGGCACCCCTACCCCATAACCCGCACCATAGGCAGCCGCCTACCTGCACTCTGGATGGCCTGAGACTGCGCACCACCAGCTCCGCCAGCAAATGGGCATGTCAGCATGGTGGCTGAGGGATACTGGTGGTGGAGGGGGCAGTGGCAGCTGCCCAGAGCAGACCGTAGCCTAGCCCTGTGTAGGTGGGTGCCGTATACTGCAACAGACGGGCCCTGTCTGACGAACAGTCATGGTATCACCAAGGAATGTACTGACTCTGTGGCAACAAGGTGGTGCAGTGCAGAAAACCAGTGTATTCAGAAGCAGAGAGTCACAGGTTCAAGTCCCAGCTGTGGTTCCTGCCAACCCAGTCCCCATATTTTACCCACTACTACAACGTGCTAATACAGACACCACCTGTATTGCAGATGACATAAACATGCCCAAGACACCTACATTTTACCCTACAGAGCACAGACACCATAAACATGCACATTACCTACAGCAGAGACTCCCAAATGCAGTCCTGGAGGGCCATGCACCATTCCGGTTCCATGCTGCCTCTGATAAAGATGCCTGTGCTGCATTTCTATGCGCCACCCCCATGGTATGCAGATGTATCTCATGCATATTCATGAGGGACAGCAATAAAACCCGAGCAGTGTTTGGCACCGCAGGACTGGAGTTGGGAACCTCTGCCATAAAGCAGCAGCCAACAGGGGCAGACACACCCGCACCCACAGGCCCCATTATCCAAAGCCTCCTGGAGAGGCAGGACTTTGGGTTCTGCGTGCATCTCCCAATACTAGCACTTGCATACCTTAGTAATGCCACCTTAAACTGGGGAATATGGTACACATCTATCAAAAGGTTGCTATGAGTACTGGCAGATAGCAATTCCTAGGTTAAGTACACTTTTCTGAGTGAGCTGCATCATAGCAACCTTTCTGATGTCTGTGGAGTGTGCTACAGGTCTTGTGTCTGACAGT
Organism: Ichthyophis bannanicus; assembly: GCA_033557465.1. Taxonomy (NCBI): domain Eukaryota; kingdom Metazoa; phylum Chordata; class Amphibia; order Gymnophiona; family Ichthyophiidae; genus Ichthyophis; species Ichthyophis bannanicus. The sequence continues at coordinate 966,969,231 of CM066032.1, forward strand.
GTTTACCAACCTGGGGAGTGACTCCTACAGTATTGCGTACCATAGCTATGCCTGCACTGTGCCCAGGACTGGTGTGGTGGCCTGGGTTGCCCAACACCTCTATAATTGTGCAATGCTGTCATAGGTGTGGGGAGTGTGTGTCTGTCTATCCAGTGTGTGGTGGCTGCCAACATCCTCCACAGCCCACACTGCTAGCATTGTTGCCAGTATTGGCCTGCTAATGTGCATAATGAGGAGCAAGGTACTGTGGGAATAGCCTGGATAGGGTGGCCTGGCCTGGATGCATCTGCACACGGCATAGGGCAATGGCTCGGACATTGTAGTGCCTGGCCACCACCTGCACGGACAAGGTGGCCATAGCATGTCCTGCTGGGAGGTCACTCTCACCCTGACTGAGCAGTGACCATGGCATGGCTAGGTTCCCCCATAGTGCTATATAGCATTTCTCTCATGTGATATTTATGGGTTTTCTTTTGGTGTCCAATCACTGACTTATCTGCTTGGTGTGTATGCTAACATCCCCGTTCTGGGTACATGCATCTTCTCCAGGACCATGCACTATGGACTAGCTGGCGAACTGTCTGCTGCTAGTATGTGTCTTGCTGCAACACCTTGAAGGGTGCAGCGGCTGGAGGCTTGCAGCTGGAGAATGTCAGATAATGGTGGGGGGCAGCTGAGCATTTCCAGGCCTGCCTTCTGTCTGCTATTGTGTTATGGATGTGTACTGCTCTGTCTGTTCCCCAGCAGGACTGGGGTTGCTGGAACTACCTATCACACACTGATGGGGACCTGCAGCATGGTGTATTTCAGCCATGAAAGGTGCTGTGGACCTGGTGCTGGGCGCCCCACCTCAACCTCAGGGTGGGCACTGTACCCGCCCAATGTGACTGTCTGTGGCTACTCTATGGCAGTGCCACACATGGTCTGTTCCCCTTACAAGGCCGAGGTGCTGTGGGGGTGCATACCCGATCTTGTGCCCATCTCTCGACTGCTGATTTACATGTGCAGTGCATCATGGGTACGGGTGGGTTACCCCTATCCTGGTGACCACAGCAGACAGTTTGTGTGGTGACGTGCAGTCCTGCAGCCATCCAGGGCTTTATTCACATCCTTATAAGGTGTCCTATGGGGACATTATAGGGTGCCTTGGCAGACAGTACACTTTATAATGTGCCCTATGGAGTGCATTATGGGGTGCCTTATGCGGCACCTTAGGTTATGCCACCGTGAGGGTGTGTTTGCTGGCAGCACTAATTAAAATACACATCAAATGCCTCACCAATCGCTACTTAAATGTAAAGGGTGCTGCCTCAGCCAGCCTTATACATTAGGCCCACTGGGGAATCGAACCCATGACCCCTGTACCATCAGTCAGTGTTGTAACCATTGTGCTACAGCTCTGTTGCTGTGCTTATATGCCTGCGCGCCTTCTTAAGATTAGCGCGCAATAACGTGCCCTGTAGCGCTCGTTCATTTATGGCGCCTCATTTTATGGCGCGTTCTCGGCGGGTTCTCGGAAACGATGTACCGCCCATGTCCTTATTTGGGGTTTCTGTCTCTACCGCGGCTCCTAACGCGAATCGCACTAACGCAGTTTAGTAAACATACCCCCTAGTCACCATATTCTGATGGGAGGCATGACGACGGCACGCCTTCACCAACTCTTTCTCTAACTGCAATATTCTGATATTTATCCTTTTGCATTTCAATTTAAGGTAGCTAATTATCTATCCACGCATCACAGCCTTGCCTGCCTCCCAAAATAAAACCGGGTTGTCCATATGCTGACCACTATTAATTGCATACTCCTCCCATTTACCTCTGATGTATTTCCCAAACGCGGAGTCCCCAACTAATTCTAATGGGTAATGCCATACCTGCCGTCCCCCCTGATCTCTATGCTTTGCTTCTAGTATCACCATTGTTTGATCCGAGACAGTTGAGGGGCCAATTTCTGCCCGAGAAACCCAACCAAATAGATTGCTTGATATAAGGAAATATAAATTCTAGATCAGGTACCGTGCACTCTCGACATATGGGTATAATCCCTGCTACCTAGCTGCAGGACCCTCCACACGTCCAATAAACCAAACCCCTCACACAAGCCCACTATGCGCCGTGTGCTGCGGTGATCCCGCAATCCAGGAGGACCAGATTTATCCAGCTCCCCATCCAATACACAATTAAAGTCCCCTCCTAAAATTAACTGACTTTCCCCCACTTGCGACACCAATCTCGTCAGATGCTGGTAATATCCAGCTTCATACACATTAGGCGCATAGATAGACCCCAACACCACCTGCATTCACCCAGCAACTAATCCTATTTTTCTTGAGCCGGGCACGGTCATCCCTGACGAAAGCATGATTAAGAAAGCTACAAACAGTGAGTACCCCACACCAAATATGGAACACACCAAACTCACTCCTCTTTTGGCTCTACCTATTCAACATGCACATAAACACCACAAATTTATTTATTTATTTATTTATTTAACAGTTTCTTATATACCGCCCCTTCCAGAGATCAGGGGCGGTTCACATCGAACAAAAATCAATATACTTCTGTATATTTTACATGGAACTTGTGTTAACTATGTACACGTTTAGTTACATTGAACATGTTTTGAACATTAACTAGAATAACACTATTCAAACTATGTACAGGTCATCACAACATAATTGAGTTACCGGTATTATTTACAATAGAGATATAGCCATTTGTTTGTGTAAATCTTTGTCTGTAGGGTAAGGCAGAGTAGAGTAAGTGTCTTTCTTATGTTTAATCATTTGTTCTGTCTTGAGAACTGTGAATGTGTTTCTGTGATTGTATCGGAGAGGTTTTTTGTTGGTAGGGGATCTCAAAGTGTTTTGTGAAAAGGTATGTTTTTAGTTCTTTTTTGAATTGGTGAAGGTCTTTTATTTTGCGGAGGGTTAAAGGGATTTCGTTCCAGAGGGTAGGGGCAGCAAAGGAGAAGGCTCTATCACTTGTCGTTGCTCTGGTCCTTCTGAAATTCTGAAATGCTATCAGATGCAACAGCACCTCAACTGGCTCTCTCAAAAGAGTTTATACACCATCATCCTAATACTATTACTCTTCTCCCAAGGAAGAGCAACAACCTGCTACCATCTCCCCCTCACTACAGCCCTTCAAGTTCCTCCAGTCTACTTACTGTATCAATCTACAGTATTAACAAATATGTACAATCATCCCAATAAGAGACCAAACAGGCTCATACTCATAAAACCATCTATCTCTGCAATACAACATCATATACATCCACCCCATAGCCCACCTATAACTATAGGCCTCATTAATGCATGATCCATACGGAATAAGATAAACACCATTATCGACCACATTCAAGCTAACAACATTGATATTCTATGTATTACAGAATCTTGGCTGATCAAGTCATCTTAAACCAGATAACACCCTCCACACACTCAGCAATCAACTGCCCCCATAATCATAAAAGAGGTGGTGGAGTTCTAATCCTTGCCCGAACAGACCTCAAGCTCAAAACCTCCAGCTCCAGAAGCTTTGAACGATGTGACACCATCAGCATAGAAAACAAACACATAGCCCTCTGCCTTATCTACAGAGCCCCAAGTGCAACCTCAGAGGATACATCCAACATTCTGGAATCTATATGCTCTACTAACTCCCTCATCATTCTAGGCAACCTGAACCTCACCTCAGCATCCAGCAAAGAAGAAGCTACCTTCCACCATGCAATGGAGTCCCTTCTATTCAACCAAATACTCACAGAACCAACTCACTGATCAGGTTCCACACCAGACCAGATATTCGCACCTTCAAGCATAATGGATCACAACAGCATAACATCTCTAACAGTCACACCCATACCATGGTCAGATCACCATGCCATACTTTTCAAGATCCTTCTCCTACTCCAACAAAAATACAAGAAGACACCCAACTCTAGACGACGCTTCAAGACCTTCGACAAGGACCTGTTCCTCAATGAAACCATGCAACACCTGCCCCAGGACTTCACCGATCTAGAAGCAGTCTTCACCAGGAACACTATTATCAGCACAGCAGCTAAACCCCCAGAGTGAGCAAACATAAGACACAGCAATCCTAGAACAAAATCAGCCCCATGGTACTCCATATCTATAAGGGAGACGAAGAGGCAGCTATGTCAACTTGAATGTCGATGGAGACATGACAGATCTTAAGCAGCCTTAAAGCAATACCAAGAAAGGCAAAAGGAATACAACAACTTAATCAATAACCACAAGCAACAAAACCATACAAACCTCATTTTAAAAGCCTGCAATAAGCCCAGAGAGCTCTTTGATATTGTCCGCACCCTCACCAATGACCCAAATAAGAAAGAAGAAAACATGTTACACCCACAAACCTTTGCTGACTTCCTAATAATGAAGAACAAATCCCTCTCAAAGCCTTTATACTCAGATACTTCCACCTCTGACACAGACACCATTTATGAAGGATCTAACAATGTATATAGATGGTCTGATTTCTATATCCCCACAACCGAACAAGTATACCGCACGATAACCACCCTAAACTCTAGCACATCTCCAGCAGACCCCTGCCTGGTGGCCTGGATCAAGTCTTCCAAGGATGCCATGACCAACTGCATACAGGGGATTGTAAGTTCTTCCCTCACTCAGGGATATATGCCCTCAATACTCAAGCAAGCTACTATCCGCCCAATTCCAAAAAACACAGCATCCAACAGCTCAGACTCTTTAGCTTACCAGCCAATATCCAGCCTCCCTCTCCTCTCCAAAATAATAGAGAAGGTAGTTCAACGTCAACTCCAAGACCACATTGATTCACACGCACCACTGGATCCCCACCAGTATGGCTTCCATCCCAATCACAGTGCTGAGACTTTACTCACTCACTTGTTTGACAACTTACTCAGAGGAATAGATGACATAAAGAAAGGATTCCTGCTCATCTTTATTGACATCTCCTCTGCCTTTGATACAATATCTTATGACACCCTTCTGAAGCGACTAAAGAAGATTGGTCTTCAAGGCACCACACTCAAATGGTTCCAGTCCTATCTTAGATACAGAATGCTGTCAAAGTTGGTCCTCTCACCTCAACCTCCTTTACCATTGAACAAGGAGTTCCGCGAGGATCCTCGCTATCCACCCTCCTCTTCAACTTATATATACAGCCAATATGCAGCATATTCAAAAAATTCAAGATACAATATGCCATATATGCTGACGATATTATGGTATACACACCTATCCAATTGGAATCCCCGAACTTCAATACAATGTCAACATGCCTTCAAGAAATGATAAACTGGCTTACCAACAACAATCTCAACATAAACATCAAAAAAACAGAAGCAATCATCATCACACGTGAGACCTCATAAATCCCACCTACCTTTCTCAATATTGCTGGCTACCCAATCCCAATAAAAGAAGAAGTAAGGTACCTTGGAGTCATCCTTGACAGTCAACTGAACCTCCAAGCTCATATCAGCAAAACTGCTAAAGCTTCCTTCCAAAGGTTCGCCATGATTCGGAGACTCAAACCTCTCCTCAATCAAGATTACTTCCGCACAGTATGTCAGGCCATCATAACACCCTCGCTAGATTACTGTAATACCCTCTTTCAAGGTCTCCCTAAACAAACCATCCGTCCCTTACAACTTGTCCAAAATACGGCGGCCCGAATCATCACCGGAACGTCTCAACATGACCACATAATCCCCCTCCTAAACCAACTCCACTGGCTGCCAATCTCCTCCCATGCCAAGTACAAATCTGCTCTCACTATCTTCAAAATTAAAAACAGCTTATCAGCCAGTATATTACAAGATTTGATATATACTAAACCCATCAAAAGACCAACAAGACACAGCACAATAAATACATTACATACACCTAGCCTGTTCACAAAGGTCAACAACTCCACTGCAAAGAGGGCTGTTTCTCTTGCTGCACCTGCCATTTAGAACTCCCTTCCAGAAGGTCTGAGAACCACCACAGACCTGAAAGAATTCAGGAAGCAGCTCAAGACATTCCTCTTCATTGAATATTTGATGGAGTCACTTAACATTTCCAGTATTCTCTGGACCCGTGAACACCAATCACAAACAAATACATTCATATGAGCCAATGTATATACGTTATGCCTTTCCGCGCCTACTACATGTTCATCCTCCCTTTGCCATCCTCAAAAGGTTTCCTGTAATGATTTGATACTGTTTCATGTAAGAGTTTTGTGTTCTAATGAAGTTCAATGTAAGAGTTCTTAGTTTATTGTAAACCGCCTTGATTTAATGATAAGGCGGTATAGAAAAACTGTTAACTAAATAAATAAATAAATTTAAGACCCCCCCCCCCCCCCACACGAAAACATACCTACCATCTGGATCTGTTTCCACCAACTTCTCAGTCCACCCTAAATTCTTTGCAAACAATATGGCCACTCCCCTCTTTTTCCAAACTGCTGACGCACCATAGACTTTACCAACCCACCCCCTGCATAACTTGGCGTGTTCCTCTGACGTTTCGTGCATTTCTTGCAACATCGCTACAACTATGGGGTATGTTTACTAAACTGCATTAACGTTACAGACCGCGTGTTAGGTAACGTTAACGATCATTAGGTAACGTTAACACGCAGTATGTAATGTTAATGTTACCTAACGAGCATTAGCGTTCCCGGCCGTGGTAAACACCGCAGAGGGTGGAGAGAGGGCGGAGAGAAGGGATCAATGGGCGGGGAGTGGGCGGGGAGAGGCTCTTTTTACACTAACGTGCTGAACTGAAGGGCTGAATCCTACCGCGAATGAAAACATGCCGTTAGATGCACATTTGCAGGAGAGAGAAACCATTTCAGTGTCAGCAATGTACCGCATAGGCAGGGAGCCCAAGAACCGTGATAGTAGTGCTCCATTTTCAACAACAGCATAGTGCCCAAGTATGAAAGGCCACTATGGCGATGGTGCAAATGGGGCATAGGGGGCTGTAGGTGGGACATGTAGCGGGGGCAGCTGGGGCACATGGTGGACTAGGCGGGTGCCTAGGTGGCACATAGGAACATAGAAAACAGAAATCAGCATGACAGCAGCTGACAAAGGCCAAACACAATCCACCTACGTCTACCTGTTCCACCCGAGCTAACAGTTGCCAGGGCACTGACCTAACATCCCCCTAGCCAACTCTCCCCCAAGCGGAAGGGACATACTATTGATAGGCGGTGTTGGGGGAGATGGGAGGATGCTCATGTATGCCCCCTGCCCCAGACCCCACTCCCTAGACGACCACCTACCCACACAGTAGATGGCCTGGGACTGCGCACTACCAGCACTGACAGCATATGGTCATGTCAGCATGGAAGGGGGGGGGTGTGCCCGTGCTGGAGGGGACAGTGGCACCTACCTGCAGTGGATCTATGCCATGCCCTGTATCAGTACTTGGGTGCAGTGCAACATAAAAGGTCTGGCTGAGGAAAAGAACAGGTAGCCCCAGGGACTACCATGCATGTGTGGTGCAGTACATCCAGCCAATGTGTCCAGAAGCAGAGGGTTACAGGTTCAAGTCCCAGCTGTGGTTCCTGCTGAGCATGCCCCTATATTTTATCCTACAATGCAGATACAACAGCAACATGTGCAAAGCCCAAAGCAGCGGCGAACACCCATTCACACAGGCTCCACAATCCAAAGATGCATGGAGAGTCAGGCTGTTGGCCCCAGCATTGAGCTGCAGTTATCACCAGAGCACTACTACTACCTCCTGCACAGTTTAGCAATGTCGGCACTGTGATCAGGACCAGTGTGGCGGGCAGGGTTGCAAACCACCCATATCTTTGCACAATGCTGCACTAGGAGTGTGTGTGTGTGTATGTCTATCCATTGTTCTTTGGCTGCCCACCCCTCACTGGGCCCAAAGTGTTCACTGTTACCAGCGTTATCCGGAATATGTGCATAACGAGGAGCAAGGTATTGTGGGTATGGCCTGGACAGGGCAGATTGGCCAGGATTCATCTTCACAGGATGAGGGGCAATGGCTGGGACACTGTAGTGCCTGACCACCGCCTGCATGGACAGGGTGGCCACAGCATGGCATGCTGGGAGGGCACTCACTCTGACCGAGTAGTGACCATGGCAGGTCTAGGTTCCCACATAGCGCTCTACATTATCTTTTTCCAGTGATACTTTTGTGTTCCAAGTGCTGGGCTCCCAGTCACTAAGATGCCTGCTTGGTGCGCATAGTTCCTCTTTGAGCATGCACTATGGACTGGTTGGTAGATTGTCTGCAGTTAGACTGTGCATGGTTGGAACACTGCTAAGGGGCTGTCTGCTGGTGACTGGCAGACAGTGGTGTAAGGCAGTGGGGGTTTTCCAAGCCTAACCCCAGCATTGCTTCTGGTCTGCCACTGCCCCAGTCACAGGTATGGCTCAGGCCCACCAACTCTGGAGGGCTGTTTTATACCAGCAGGATGGAGGTTGTTTCACCTGGGCAGGGGCACCTGTTCCTTACCTACAAAAAGGGTGATGTGGGCTCTTTGGGTTATGTAGTGTATACCACTGTGACCTATAAAGGCACTGCTACACAAATCTCATGCAAGTCTAGAAACCCCTCTGCCCTGATAACAGGTGCCCATGTCAGCCAGACCCTAACACGGGGTACACACTAATCTGGGTGGTGTCTGATCCCAGAGGGCCACATGTGTCTGCAGAATACATATGGACACCGAATTACGGAATTGTCATAAACAATTGATCTGTGTTTAACCGTTCCATTCCCTGCATTAATTTATAGACCTCTAGCATATCACCCCTCAGCTGTCTCTTTTCTAGGTTGAAGAGCCCTAACCTTTTAAGCCTCTCCTCATAGGGGTATCCATTTATCCCCTTTACCATATTGGTGGCTTTTCTCTGTATCTTTTCTAATTCCTCTATATCCTTTTTAAGATATGGTGACCAGAATTGCACACAATATTCAAGGTGCGGTCGCACCCTGGAATGATACAGAGACATTATAATAACCATTGTTGTATCATCCATTCCTTTCCTCATGATTCCTAGCATTATATTTGCCTTCTTGGCCGCCACTGCACACTGGGTGGAGAGTTTCAACGGGTTATCCACGATGACGCCTAAATCTTTTTCCTGGGTGGTGATTGCTAATGGGAACCTTGCATCGTGTAACCATGGTTTGGGTTGTTCTTTCCTAGGTGCATAACTTTGCACTTATCCACATTAAATTTCATTTACCATTTGGACCTCCCATCTTCCAATTTTTCAAGGTACTCTTGCAATTTTTCTCAATCCTCTTGCGTTTTAACAACTTTGAATAATTTTGTGTCATCTACAAATTTGATCACCTCACTCATTATTCCTGCACAGATCCCTGGGGTACTCAACTATTCACCTTTCTCCATTGAGAAAATTGTCCATTTAGCCTTACTATCTGCTTTCTGTCTTTTAACCAGTTCCTTATCCACAATACTACACTGCCTGCAAACCCATGACTTTTTAATTTCGCCAAGAGTCTCTCATGAAGGATCTTGTCAAAGGCTTTTTGAAGATCCAGATGAACTATATCTACTGGCTCACCTTTGCCTACCTGTTTATTCACACCTTCAAAAAAATATAACAGATTAATAAGACAAGACTTTCCATTTGTTGGGTCAAAGCATACTGGAAACTGTTCAGAGGAAGGCGACCAAAATGATCTGGAGCCTTCATCAGAAGCCTTATGAGAAGAGACTTGAATACCTAACTATGTACACTCTGGAGGAGAGGAGGGACAGGGGAGATATGAGTCAGACCTTTAAATACTTAAAGAGAAATAATGAACAAACAAACCTCTTCCAAAGACGGGGAAGCTGTAAAACTAGAGGGCATAACATAAAACTGCAAGGGGTAAATTGAAAGGCAATGGCAGGAAATACTTTTTCACTGAAAGGGTGGTGGATGCTTGAAATGCCCTCCCGATGGAAGTGGTGGGGGCAAATGCAGTGACAGAATTCAAAATGGCATGGGACAGACACAGTGGATCCCTTTTCAGCAACATGATAAAATCAAAATAAACTTAACTATCTAATTTCTCAACAAACAGGGGTGTCCACACGGAGCGGTGGGTTCACCCCTAAACAAAGACATGGGGAGAGATGGCCTGCATGGAGCGGCAGTTGCACCTATTCTTGCCATCTTACTGGGCAGACTAGATGGACCATACTGGTCTTTATCTGTCGTCATTTACTATGTTACTGTGTTACATACATAAGTTTGGACTGGACTAATACACATGATATATGAGGGGATATCAAACTTAGGCAATACTGAAAACAAGAATCCCCAAAAACCACCCTAATCAAGGATTAACTGATAACTAATTACAAACAGTAAAAGGGTGACTAGTGAAACTACCTGCACATAATGAACAAAATAGGTCCAAAGAGCTGCAATAATACACAGCACCTTCCCTCCCCTCCCCCACCACGTGGCCCTCCACCATGCATATCACACATCCACGCACCCCACAGCAATGGTACTCATGGGGGGAGACATATACTTGGTCAATAAGAAATTAATATAACACAGCACACAAACATCCTGAGGCACACTTCCCAGCTATAAAGTCAACATCGGCAAACCTCGCAGCCATGGGGTTGAGATGACCAACAAACCGAACCTAAACCAAAGAACATCACTACATAGTAGATTGTCTTGAGATCACCTTAGAAGGGAAGTCAGAGTCAGGTCCAATACCTAGGAGACTTCTCATCAGAGGTCCTCATTAGTTGGGCATCCATTTGGAGAGTGGAAGCAGAATTTCCTGCCAAGTGTGGCTGCATCAACCAAAATCAGTACGTATCTATTTTTTCAAACTCTATGAGAAAGGCCCGGAGGGAATCTGCATCTTCAAAAGAGCGGGTGTTATTATGCACTTTTCATAGAGGAGACTGTGCGAAGGTGCACGATGTGCTCATTCTAACTCGAATGGCCGCTGAAATTAAACTTGAAGAAGGGAAGATAAAAGTTTCTCGAGGAAGATGATCGGGTCAGATCCTTTAGCCCCTTCGGGTAGGCCTAAAAAGCGCCTATGGTTCCTCCTGGGTTAATTGTTTTGATCTTCTAGCTGACGTTCTATATGGGCAACATGCCCATGCATTTTCCCAGCCTGTTGGTGGAGTTCCTCATGTTACTGAAGTTGGGCGTCCGCCGTATCGAGACTTAATGATGAGGTGGCAAATTGGGTTTTAACTTCCACTAGCTCCGCTTATATATTCACAAGTGCTGCCACATTGGAGGCTACCAATTCTTTTACTTGTCTGATTTTGTTCAAAATCTCACGCAGTCCCTCCTCGGAGTCCTTTCCCTGTGCCATTTTGAGTGGGGAAGGACACTCCAGTTTCAATCTTTTCACCCCTTGTGCCATTGCCGCTGAATATTCCAACCGGCTGGCTTTGAGAGTAGACATCATCTATCAAGCAATCTGTTAAATCAGGCACCTTTACGGTGGGGAAGAGTCTCAGGAGTGCGAGGAGTCAAGATCGGGCCATCAGAGCAGACCTTTCAGGCAACCATCTTGTTCAGCTAGCTTCGCCTCAGTTACGATGTGTTTTAACGGTCAGTATATGACATGTTATATTAAGATTATTCTTGGTGTTAATGCTCAGACATGGTAAGTGCATTTTTCATGCTTAACTATTATAATTCTTACATATGGTCTTTTTTACATGAAAATGTAATGCTAATATGGGTTCTTATCCTTCAAAGATCTTTATATTAAAGTGTTCAAAGCAAAATTGATCTAACTTAATGCTATTTCATAGTTCTAATTTTATTACAAAATATGACTGCATTCATACTTCATTTTCCTGTGAAAATTAAAATATAAAATGTTATAGCTAAAAATGTTAATGTTTGCCAGAATTCATGTTTGTAAAATGATAAAAAAAAATTTGTGTATTGGTAACTTCAGGATCGATGCTACCTCTGCCTCATGGGAGCTCTGCAGCTTGATTTAGGAGGTGCCCCTGCTGGACCAGCTGGCACTGGCAAAACAGAAACCACTAAAGATCTTGCAAAAGCACTTGCTATCCAGTGTGTTGTGTTCAACTGCTCAGAAGGCTTGGATTACAAGGTATTAATGGAAAGATTCTGGCAAATGAGTATATATTGATGAAGAAACAAACAAAAATGAAAATAAATTTAACGGTACTTTTTTTTAGGCACATTTCACTTCAGCGTAGTGCCTATTGTCGAGGGTCAAGCTGGCAGTTTGTCCATAAGCATGAGCAAACTGACATGCCTAGGCTTACTCTCAGGAAGAGAGGGAAAGACTGTAGTAGTCTGCTTGGGGAGGGGTGGAGGGATCTTCTGTGGGCAGTAGAGAAGGGGAAGGCTGCAGTTGTGGCCACGATGTAAGTTGTCTGCCCTTGGGGAGCCTAACCCCTATGGGCAGAGGAAGAACGAAGAGTGACCTGGGTTCTGAGCCTACCTTCAGCTTAAAAAAAGATTAGATGGAAAGGGGGAGAGGGAGTGATCTAGAGAATTTAGGAAAACTTTAAAAGGGCAGTGGGCCCTGTATAACAAGAGTGGTGGGGGAATGGAGGGCAGGGGTTGGGCTTGGGAGTGCTAGAGGGAAGGTAGAAAAGTAGAGAGTCTGGGAAGGGGACCAGAGAATGGGGAGGAGGACAGCAGCAGAGGGATTGGAAGGGGGAGGGAAGAGTGCCAAGTGTTAAATGTTAAAGGAATGAATGTCTGGGGACAAAAGGACCCAATGCTTATATGCCGAAAGTCCCTCTCCCCAAAACAACCTCTAATAGGCACCCCCCACCTCTACACACACGCACACACACAGACATCTCACCTATGCATCACACACAGGTAACCCACCTCTGCAGCATGGGGGAGAGGGAGGGAGATCAAAGGCAGTACAGAAAAGGTGATGAATGTATGTTTGTGTGGGAGCAATATGTGGAGTATGTGTAGGAGTGGAGAAATGTAAGTAGGAGTGCCTGTGTGAGGAATATGGATATGTGGAATGGGAGATACTTTTATCTCCTCCATCTCCTCTGTCCCTCCCCTTTTACTCTTGCTTCCTTTTCTCCATCCCCTTCTCCTCTGTCTCTCACTATTGAAAATAAGCGAAAAAACAAACAAACAAAATACAGGACTTTGAAGGCTCAAAGAGGTTACATAACATAAGATATGCCATACTGGGTCAGATCAAGGGACAATCAAACCCAGTATCTTGTTTCCAACAGTGGCCTTTTCAGGTCTCAAGTACCTGTCAGGCTCCCAAAGTTATACACATTCCATGCTATTGTCCCAGGGGTAAGCAGTGGATTTTCCCAGTCCCCTTCAATAATAGCACAGGTACACTAAAAAAAAATTTTTTTAAACTGCCTCTAATGTTTCGATTGATTTTTACGTTTTTTGGTGCGCTGAATCCAAATCTGGTAACCAATTTGCTCCATCACGTACAGATTTTTTGCTACATTGGGTTAGCAGTTTGAGGTGAACGTTTCAGATTGAGTGCGATCGAGATAAAAGTTTCTTGGATGAATTCTTTATACTAATTGTTTAGTAGTTATTCAAATAAGAATAAAGAAAATTGTAACAAGGCAGCACATAAGAATAGAGTAATGTCAACAAAACACACTGTGATGGTAGCAAAATTGTCTGCACTTAAAACAGCCACATACATGTGCACAAACATTGAGCATATAAGAGCGAGGTTAGACACAAAGCAAAGCAAAGAAATGTGCAAAAAATGTTGTACAGGTATGTATGTAAGAATAGAAAACGCAAACCGCACCATTGCAATACATGAAGACAAACACCCGATGGTGTGAAAATAAAATTCTAATAAATGAGATCCGACACTGTGGTAATAACTAGCAAATTTTTATTTCAAAGTTTAGTAAAAACACGATATTTGTCAACACAGTTTAGATTTTAAAGCCATTCTTGGGTCAATCAATCTCCTGGTGGGCCCGTTTCTTCTTCCCCCGAATGCTTCTCTTGGTGCGCTGCTTGGCGTATTTTTCATCTGGGGTTTCCCGCAGCAGCAACCAGCAGAAATCAGCCATCATAGTGGTGTTCCATCTTCCTTGGTACCTTCTCTCTGCATCCTTGATGTCCTGGTGAAACCTTTCACCTTGTTCTTCACTGTACGCCCCCAGGTTTTCGGGAAAGTAGTTCACATGGGAGTGCAAGAAATGGACTTTCAGGCTCATGTTACAGCCTTGTTCTTTGAAGGCATTGAGCATCCTGGCAACAATATCCTTATAGTTCTCATCCCGCCTGTTCCCCAAGAATTTGAGAACAACATCCTTGAAGGAATCCCAGGCTTCTTTTTCCTTCTCAGACATCGTTTCAGCGAATGCTCCATCTGAAATGAGTTTCCTTATATCAGGGCCAACAAACACTCCTTCCTTTAGCTTTGCTTCAGAAAGTCGGGGGAACTTTGAGCAAAGGTACCGAAAGCACTCACCATCTTTTGGAAGGGACTTGATGAATTGCTTAATGAGACCCAACTTAATGTGGAGAGGTGGTAATAGAATTTTATCACGAGGTACCAAGCTCTCATGAAGAACATTTTTCTCACCGGGTCTCAAATACTCCCGAATTGGCCAGTCTTTTTTCCCCCAGTGTAGGTCGCGGGTCCGGCTATCCCACAAGCAAAGGAAGCAGGGATATTTGGTGAAACCGGATTGCTGCCCTAATAGCATGGATAGAATTTTAAAGTCTCCACAAATCATCCACTTATGCTCATCATAACGAATCTTCTGAAGAATCGGGGCCAAATTCTCGTATTTTTCTTGGAGAATAACAGAGTGAGCAATAGGAACTGAAGCGAATGTGTTGCCATTATGAAGAACACCTTTTATGCTGTCTTTTGACGAATCAATGAACAGCCGCCATTCAGCAGGATCATACTTGAGTTTAAACTTTTCCATCACTCCGTATATATCGTTGCAAAATACCAAATCTTCCTCTTTGCTGAAATACTTCAAAAATTGTGTCTCGCGGTTGCGGTATCAATAAAAAGTTGTTCCAGGTGACAATAGATTTTTCTGTTTAAGCCGAGAACCTAGCAGTTGGGCAGCATCTTTTGGGAGTCCTATATCCCGGACTAAATCATTCAATTCAGCTTGAGAGAAAAGTTCAGGTTTCGGATCTGGTTCAGTTTCAAACTCGGAAGTACTGGACTCATCGGGAAAAGCCATCTGATGAGTCTCATCATGATCAGAACCGTCCACACAAATATGATCCAAAGATTTTGGTGGTTCAGGCACAAGAACTTCGTTGCTATGAGGCATAGGCCTAATTGCTGAGGGAAGGTTGGGGTAACTTATTACGTTCTTATTTTTTAAGTTGTATCCCTTCACAATGCAAGAGCAAAAATAGCAGTCACTGCTGTGGTCTCTTTGTTCACGCCACATCATAGGTATTCCGAAACGAAATGCTTGTTTTTTACCTTTCATCCATAAGCGTAGATCTTCCTCACATGTCTTGCACACTTTGTGAGGAGCCCACGGTTTGTCTTGATCGCCTAACTTCAAACCGAAATAGGCGAAATATACTTTTTTAATAAATGCAGAAATGTTCCTCTGCCGCTTTTTCACGGTATATTCCCCACAAATAAAACAAAAACTGTCCGGAGAGTTGACGCAACCTCTGGCTCTGTGAGCCATCACAAATACACAGCACTGCAAACTACAACTGTAGTGAACCACTTCGGAATAAAGCTGGATTACGACTGAGCAAACAAAAGGTAATAATGAACTTGCAAGAAACTGAAATTTGACAGGAACGTTCATGTCGCAACCACCGTGTTTGAGCGAGCGAGCGAACGAGGCGAGGCGAACAGGAAAGAACATGTGCCAGCGCGAGTACTGGATTTAGCCCCCCGCCTCCCAATTGTACTGTTAATGTATAAAATGAATACAAAACACTCTAAAATATCATGAGGGAGTGTTTCTAGTTAGTTAACCATTACAACCTCTATTTTGGGCCAAGAAAATAAACTGCAGTCGGCTAAAAAGAAATTATGTGAACATTCCTTATATGGGTAAGAAATCTAATTTTGCAAGAAAACGTGACGTGATGGAACATTTTGGCTATTTTTCCTGGATTCAGCACCCCAAAATCTATAGGAATCAGTTGCAAAACTGGAGGCAGTTTTTTGGTAGTGTACCTGTGTAGTTTATAGACTTTTCCTCCAGGAACTTATCCAAAGCTGTTTTGAACCCAGCTGCACTAACAACTTTTATTACATCCTCCAGTAACGAATTCCAGAGTTTGATTATGCGATGAATAAAAAAAACCCTTTTCTCTAATTGGTCTTAAATGCACAACATTATAACTTCATTGCGTGTCCCCTAGTCTTTCTACGTTTTGAAGGAGCAAACAACCGATCTACGTTTACCCATTCTACTCCATTCATTATTTTGTACACCTCTATCATGTGTCCCCTCAACCATATCTTTTCCAAGATCAAGAGCCCTAACCTTTTAAGCTTTTCCTCATAGGAATATCCTTCCATCCTCTTTACCAGTTTGGTTGCTCTTCGCTGTACCTTTTCCAATTCTGTTCTATCCTTTTTAAAATATGGCAACCAGAATTGCACACAATATTCAAGGTGTGGTCACACCATGGTGCAATACAGAAGCATTATAATATCCTTGGTTTTATTTTCTGTTCCTTTTCCTAACATTTCTAGCATTCTATTTGCTTTCTTGGCTGGAGCTGCACATTAGGCAGAGGGTTTCAATTAGCAATGATGACACCCAGATCCTTTTCCTGAGTGTTGATTCCTAATGTGGAATTTAGTTTGGTTTGTTTTTCCATAGGTGTATAATTCCACTTTCTTCATTGAAAAACTGTCCATTTAGCCCTACCTTTTGTTTTCTATCATTTAACCAGTTCCTAATCCAGAAGACTGGGTTGAGAACCACTGGATAGAGCAACAACCTAATACCTCAGAGATCAGGATTGATTCCCACTAGCACTCACTTGTGACCTTGGGCAAATTACTTTACCCTTCATTGCCTCAGAAGAAAAGGCCTAGCAATCTACTTCTGGTCATACCTTGCCAAGAAAGCTCAGGGGCAGTTGGGTTGCCAGGAGTCAGCACTGACTCGATGGCACTTTAAAAAAAATCCATAATAGTACTCTGCTTCCTCTCCCATGACTTTTTAATTTCCCTCTCATGAAGGACTTTGTGAAAGGCTTCCTGAAAATCCAGATACATTATATCAACTGACTCACTTTTATCTACCTATTTATTCACACCTTCGAAAAATATAACATATTAATGAGACAAGACTTTCCTTAGCTAAATCCGTGTTGGCTTTTTGCCATTAAGCCATGACTAATTACATTACAGTTTCTGCTATTTTACCTGGTACAGATATGAAACTTATCAGTCTGTAGTTACTCAGATCACCACTGGAACTCTTTTTAAAAACTGGCATTACCTTGGCCACTTTCCAGTCCCCAGGTACTACAGATGATTTTAAAGATAGTTCTCAGAGTACTAAAAGTAGGTGTGCAATTTCATATTTCAGTTCTTTCAGCGCCCTAGGATGTATACCAATCGGTCCAAGTGATTTGCTACTCTTTAGTATATCAAATAGCTGTATTACATCTTCCCAATTTATCAAGATTTGTTTCAATTCCTCTGATACATCACCTTTAAATATCATTTCCAAGTCATCCTGCTAGAATAGTCCAGACAAATGGGATAAGTCCCCTTGCCAGAAGATGTTGGAGACAGAGAAAAACTACCAGAGGCTTGATTGGTTGAGCCCTGGTAGACATATAGCTGAACCCCTAGAGGTCGTCCTCAGTATTTTCTGTCTCCAGCAGATGCTTGTGTTCTTCTGTTTTTCTCTTCAGGTTTTCTTTTAAGTTATTAATTTCAGCTGCATGTTTTCAGGGCACACATGAGGTGCCCCTCTGAAATTTCCCAGCTCATTGCCTTGAGGATCTGGTTGAGCTCCTGTTCAAGAGAACTTGTTGAGCTCCCATTATGAGAGGGAAAGGCTGCCTCCTGATCATGAGGACCTGGTAGACCGGCAGCAGTGGGAGCCTTCATTGCTCTTAAAGAGCTTAGCTACAGCAGCAGTTTGTCAGCCTTCTTGCAGCGTCTGCCTTGGGAGCTTAGCTACTGCAGCGGTTTTTGGTCAGCCTTCTTGCAGCGTCTGCCTTGGGAGCTTAGCTACAGCAGCAGTTTTTGGTCAGCCTTCTTGCAGTGTCTGTCTTGGAAGCATAGCTACAGCAGCAGTTTCTGTCAGCCTTCTTGCAGCATCTGCCTTGGCTCCCCTGCTCTACTACTCCTGCAATTGCATGGGGCACAGTGAGTAAGTTCCTCCCCCTCTTCACCCCCGGGTCTGCCACTCTTCTTTACCTTCTGGGATACGGAGGCTACGGGCGCTTGTACAGCGGGAGTTCTAGTAGGTCGGCAGCAAGGAGAGCCTTTTTATTTTTGCTAAGTGCTCTGAGTCAGTCTCTTGCAATACTGCTCCTGCCTTGGCTCTCCTGCTTCTCCAGGAGGACACAGGGAGTTTGAATCCCCCCCCCCCCACCTCTGATTTGAGCACTGGGTCATTCTGCCACTATCGCAGAGATACCGTGTTTTTTTTCTTTACTTAGAGACTGCTGTGGCTGCACTGCCCTGCTTTCCACACTGCTGTGTTTCCATTTCTCTGCTTCCCG
The DNA here is from genome assembly GCA_033557465.1 of Ichthyophis bannanicus. Lineage (NCBI taxonomy): Eukaryota > Metazoa > Chordata > Amphibia > Gymnophiona > Ichthyophiidae > Ichthyophis > Ichthyophis bannanicus. The sequence goes on from CM066032.1 coordinate 966,987,946, forward strand.
CCTTTTTGTTTGGACTGATCCGGCATGTGCGGCAGCCATTTCCTCAGCCATGGGGGTTGCAGCATCCATTTTAAATGTCAGAACCGTGCAGCATTCTCAGCCACAGTGGCTGGTTTGGAGCGGGAAAGTTAGCTGTGCAGCCTGTGAGAGCCGCAGCGTTTTTTTTCTCCTTTTGTGTAACATTATTTCGGGGGAACATTTTATTTACAGTGCCCTCCTCCTTCAGAAGTGTACTGTCTACAGCTACAAGTGGAAATACTTACATCACAGGGGGTGCTTGGCCTGTACTGCTTACCCGGTTGAGTCTTTACCTGGGGGAGTCTTCTCGCACAGTCAGTAGGCAGCGATGGGGGGGTCCCACTGCACTGTCACCCCCAGTGGTCTCCAGGGTCGCTCCTCCCTGCCTTCTCCTCCCTCAGCCTGCCAATCCTCCGGCTCAGATGCTGCTGCCTCAAAACCCATCTCAGTCTTCTCTCTACCAAGATTCACAACAATTTCTAGTGCTCCTTAGGCTTGGACCCTTGGCACGTGGACCCTGTCATCTCTGGCTTGGAGGCCTGTTCAGTCCACAGAACCTAGACTCTACGTTGGGGTCCTGGAAGCGTTCTCGGAAGGAGTGAGTTCTTAGGAACACGGGGCATCCTCTCAAGGAACTTTTCTTGGGCTGTGGCAGCCTGTGCACCTGATTTCCCAGATGAAGAAGCCTTGTCAGCCGAGGCTAGCCTGGGTGCCTCTGACTGGGAGGATGGTGAGCTGACGAGCAAGACAGCACACAGGATATCTGCCTGTTCCGCAAGGATGAACTCCCTGCTCTGATTGTTCAAGTAGTGGACAGCTTACACCTCACCGATCCTCTAGAGCACAGTCAGCCTCAGGCGCTCTCTCATGCTGATCTGATCCTGCAGGGCATTCAAAAGCCTTTTCCCACCGGAGCTCTCCTGCAGGGCATTCCAAAGCCCACCAGGGCCTTCTTTTTCCTGCCAGGGCTCTCCTGTGGGGCAGTCAAAAGCTCGCCAGGGTCTTCCCTTTCCCACCGGAGCCCTAGCAGATGGTATCTCAGAAGTGCGATTCGCCTGATGCATACGGCTCGCCATCTGGGACAGCACTACCTTAGGGACAGCGCTATCTTTGATCTGCAGTGGATCTGGACAGGTGCTTTGCATATCCGAAGATGGCTGCTCTGGTGGCTGCCGTCACTAAGCACATCGCTATTTCGGTTGAAGGGGGTGCGGCCCTTTCAGATCATTAGGATAGAAAACTCCACTCAGGCATCAGTTTGTAGAGATCTGGCAGCCTATGCCCTCCTACATTGCTCTAGCTTTGTCAGTGGTCAGCTGATTCAGCCTTTAAGGCACACCTCTCTAAGCTCCCCTTCCAAGGCAAGTGGCTCCTTGGTGAAGACCTTGACAAGCTTGTCAAGGACCTGGGGGAAGTCAAGCCACAGTGGCTATTGGAAGGCAAGCCGCGGTCCTTTACATGCCGCAGAAAGGCCTTTGCTGTGACCTCATGCCTGTCAAAGGTCACAGTCCTTCAGGGAGTCAGGAAAGGACGGGATGCCTACGTCGCCGCCAATACGAGGAGGGCGGATGCTTTTTCCCAGCAGTGAGCCCACATTGCCTTCGATCAATGGGTCCTCAACATCGTCAGCCAAGGCTATGCTCTCCCATCCAAGAAGCCTTCCTAGTTTCGCCCAGCGGAGCGTCCCAAAAGAGGGCAGCCATACAATCTACCCTCCAACACCTGCAGTTTCTTTGAGCCATTTGTCCGGTCCAACTCGCAAAGAGGGACTCTGCTCATTATTCCATTTAATTTGTGGTATCTAATAAGGAGAGGTCCTTTCAGCAGAGTCTGGGTCTCAAGGAGGTCCACTGGGCCCTTCGTGTACTGGTTTTTCACATGAAAATGATATGTCCAATAATTCAAGCAGCCCTTATGGGATAATTCTTTGCATTGTCCAGCCTAGCGGAAACATATGTACATATTCTTCTCCGGGAGAATCACCGGTGTTTTCTGCACTTTGCCACGCTTGGGCAGCATTTTCAGTTTTGCGTTCTGCCATTTGGCCTGATGACTGCAAAGTCATTGTGGTGGCCACGGCAGCCTTGCGCAGACAGCGCATTCAAGTTCTCCCATACTTGGACGACTGGCTCATTCATGCAAGTTCCATGTCGGAAGCCAGTCAGACGGTCTCCTGGCTGGTCACCTTCTCGGAGAACCTCGGTTGAGTGGTCAATTATTCCAAGGGTTGCCTCTGGCCACCCCAAACTGTGGAGTTTCTCGGAGCACTAGTCGATAACTGGCTGGGCAAGATATCCCTACACAAGAACATTTTCTCAAGCACTCTGCACACCTTCAACTCTTTCTCCTACAGAGTTGCACGTGTGTGTGTGACTATCTTCAGACCCTAAGGTCCATGGTGGCCACCATCGTTTATCCCATGGACCAGAGCCCACATGCAGAGCCTTCAACACTCCTGATGGAGCTTTCAATACTCCTGTCCATCCCGCTGTCCCTGGTTTACGTGGTCTATGACTGTTGCCTCTCCCCCCTTACGCTACGTGATGCAGTCTTCTATGGTGGCATTCAGTGGCCCATCTGCTTTGGGGCATTCTTTTGCAGGCTGTTTGCTGGATTCTATTAAACACTCACACCAGTCTCTCGGGCGGCGGGTCACTTTGCCAGTCCCAGACAGCTCAGAGGACCTGGTCGCCTCAGGAGGCATGCTGGACGATCAACTGCTTAAAAGCCCGGGTGGTCCGCCTTGCCTTGCTGCACCTCCTGCCTCTCCTTCGATCCCAGGCGGTCTACTTTCTTTCTGATAATGCTATGACGGTGTCCTATTTAAACCAAGAGCATGGAACAAACGGCCCGGGAATGGCCAGGGAGATGGCTCGTCTCCTTCCCTGAATGGAGTGTCATCGATAAGTTGGCACAGCACATTGTGGGGGTGGACAGCATACAAGCAGCTTACGTCAGCTGTCACATTGTAGATCCCGACTAGTAATTAACAATCTCTGTATTAAAACCTGAAAGTGAAGTGTCTAAGAATCAAAACTGTCGTTCTCATCAATAAAGAGACATTATTTATGGCAACACAGTGGTCTCAGTATCGCGGGGTTATTTGTTGAAATTTACAACTTATTTTTCCCCTTTCAGCACATCAATGACCACAAACGTTATTGTTGCCGTTATTTTTACTTTTAAAGGTGATACATTAAAAATGTCTTCTCTTGTTAAGTAATAAACTTGCTTAGCTTTTGTTTGACGAATCGTGAAGTTTTCATTAGTATTCGTGAAACATACTCCCAACGCTACCAAGCGTTCCTTACGAGAGACAAAAGATATGTATATAGTTTCACAAGAAAGTAATGTCCACTCACACTGTGTTTCATCTTGTTTATAGAGCTTAGTGATTCCCCTGAGGAACCCAGAAATGGAGAAACGCTTAGCGCTTGGTAGCGTTGGGAGTATGTTTCACGAATACTAATGAAAACTTCACGATTCGTCAAACAAAAGCTAAGCAAGTTTATTACTTAACAAGAGAAGACATTTTTAATGTATCACCTTTAAAAGTAAAAATAACGGCAACAATAACGTTTGTGGTCATTGATGTGCTGAAAGGGGAAAAATAAGTTGTAAATTTCAACAAATACCCCGCGATACTGAGACCACTGTGTTGCCATAAATAATGTCTCTTTATTGATGAGAACGACAGTTTTGATTCTTAGACACTTCACTTTCAGGTTTTAATACAGAGATTGTTAATTACTAGTCTTGATTTTTCTCTGTCTAATTTTTGACCGTTGTTGGGATTTGTTATCTACATTGTAGATCCCGACAATTGGAACTAGCCTCCTGGGCATTTCCACAAATAGTTCTCACCTGGGGGTTGCCCACAGTGGATCTCAGGCTGTCGGCACATAACGCCAAGACACATGCCTTTGTTGGTCAGTGAAAGGAGCATGGGCCTTGGGGCTTGGACACGTTAGTTCAATCCTTGCCTTCCGCTCCACTGTTGTGCATGTTTCCTCCTTGTGTCCTGCTTGGGAGGATTCTCTGTCGGATTGAAGCTCATTCTGGCATGGTGATCTTGTGCCATGCGACTGGCCTCAGCGGCCATAGTATGCTGATCCTGTTCGACTAACCCAGTCATCTCCCTTCCTCAGAAAGGTCTCTTGCGGCAAGGTCCAGTCACCATGGCCGATACTGCTCCCTATTCGCTTATGATCTGGCGCTTGAAAGATGCTGGGTGAGTTACAGAGGTCACTTGACACAGGTAGTGACTCTCCTGTCCAAGGCAGGAAGGCAAGTTACATATTTAGTCTACATGAGAATGTGGCATCCTTGAGTCTTGGTGCTTTTAGCAGCACCTTTCAGATCCTGGACATTCTGTAATTCCTTCAGAATGCTCTCAACTCTGGTCTGGCCCTAGGCTCTCTCTGGGTTCACGTCTCTGCATTAACCTGTTTGAAGGATGCTCAATGGTGTCTCCTGAAGAAGTTGCTAGGTTTCTCAGGGGTATGTGGGTGCTTGGTCCTCAGGGCCTTATCCGGGCATTCTTCAAGCCACTCAAACATACCTCATTCCGGGACTCATCCCTCAAGACGGCATTTCTAGTAGTCATTAATCTTGACCAGGAAAGTCTCCACGTTGCGTGTCCCTTTGGGTGCTGCCTTCCTTCCTGCCTAAGGTGGTTACACCTTTTAACTCAAATTGGATTATTTTGTTTCCTGCCTTTCAAGAAAACAATGTGGGCATCAGTAGGACTTCGCACCATAGATCTCAGTAGGGTGCTACTGTGCTCTCCGGGGTCACCAATTACTTTTGCAAATCCGATCTCCATTTGTACTGTTTGGGTGGCCTCAGAAGGCCCTTGCAGCCTCTACAGCATCCATTACAAATGGCTCTGCACAACTATTGTCGGACTACATCCTCCAGAGTAAGCTGGTGTTCATGGGGCTCACAGCCCGCTCTACCCGGTCTCCAGCAGCACCATGAGCAAAGGGCTCACAACCTGGGCACCGTTGCCTTGATCTCCGAGCGTGCGATGTGATGCAATTTGGTGCCAGTGTGGTGGCAGCTGCTGTCTCTTCCCACCGTGAAGTGGGCTAGCTTGGGTACTTCCCATTTGTCTGGATTGGTCTAGCAGGATGACTTGGAAGGAGAAATTTCACTTACCGTTAATTTCCTTTCCTGGAATCCTCCTAGACCAGTCCAGGACCCAACTGTTCTGGGTATTTTTCGACAGCCTATGCTCACATTCTTATGTTGCAGTTCATTCATTGCCGCACCTCATGAAGGGTTGTTGCTTCATGTCACTTCCTTGACAACCTATGGTTTTCGATAGAAGTAGCTGAAAAGGTGAAGAAAAAGAGGGAGGCCTTCATGAAATACAAGAGATCACAGAGAGAGGAAGACAGGCAAAACTTAGAGAAGCTAGCAAAGTAGTCAGGAAAGCAAAGATTCAAAAAGAGGAGGAAATAGCCAATAAAATGGGGGGATAAGACATTTTTCAGATATGTTAGTGAGAAGAGGAAGGGCAAAAGTGGTATTGTCAGACTCAAGGGTGAAGGGGACAAATATGTAGAAGCTGATGAGGATAAAGCGGAAATGCTTAACAAATATTTCTGTTCTGTGTTCATAGATGAAGAACCAGGAACAGGACCTCAGAAAACACCCACAAACAGGATCAAAAGCGAGGGGCATCTTGAACAATTTTCAGAAGACTGTGTTCGTGAGAAACTAGCTAAACTTAAAGTAGACAAAGCGATGGGACTGGATGGGATACACCCTAGAATATTGAGGGAACTTGGGTACGTTCTAGCAGCTCCACTGACTGACCTTTTTATTGCCTCATTGGAGTCGGGAGTGGTGCCAAAGGACTGGAGAGAGGCTCATGTGGTTGCTTTACACAAAAGCGGAAGTAAGGATGTGGTTGAAAACTACAGGCCGGTTAGTTTAACTTCGGTGGTGAGTAAATTATTGGAAACGCTGTTGAAAGAGAAAATAGTGAGGTTTCTGGAGTCCAACAGATTACAGGATCTGAGGCAGCATGGATTCACCAGAGGCAGGTCTTGTCAGATAAATCTGATTGATTTCTTTGACTGGGTGACCAGGGAGTTGGACCGAGGGAGAGCCCTAGATGTGATGTATTTAGATTTCAGTAAAGCCTTTGACACCGTTTCTCAGAGGCGACTTATAAACAAACTGAGCACCCTAGGGATGGATCCTAAAGTTACTGCTTGGGTTAGAAATTGGTTGAGTGGGAGGCGACAAAGGGTACAGGTAAATGGAGCTCACTCTGAGAAGAAGGAAGTTACCAGTGGTGTGCCCCAGGGATCTGTCCTTGGTCCGATTCTTTTTAACATCTTTGTTAGTGATATAGCGGAAGGGCTGTCGGGTAAGGTTTGCCTCTTTGCGGATGATACCAAAATCTGCAATAGAGTAGATACCCAGGAAGGTGTAGATAACATGAGGAGGGATCTAGCTAAGTTTGAAGAATAGTCTAGAAGTTGGCATCTGGGATTTACTATTAAAAAGGTCATGCATTTCCAGCTGCAGCAATATAGTATAGGGGGTGAAGTACTTTTCCTTATCGTCCCTCTAGTTCAGTCCCTCACCTCTGGGTTGTGCACCTCTTCTCGCAGCATGGAGACTGGGCATGTCAGAACTGTGACACCACTGTAGATATCCTGCTGGCACCTCCCACCAGCTCCCAGTGTGTCCAGTCTCTATGCAGCTGGAGGTAGTGAGCCTAGGCAGCTTAGCTAGGGTTTTTAGTTTTTCTTTTCTCCCTATAACGTTTTTTTCTTTTGACCTGTAGCTTTAAAGCTCATTAAAGCTTGTTAAAAAAATATAAAATAAAAAAGCACGGGCTGAGAGGAGATCGGAAGGGATTTAGAGGACTCTCTTTTCTCCCTCCCATTTATTTCTGTCCCCTTTGCCTGCTCTCCCCTCCTTGTTGGCACGGAGGGGAGTTCTTTAGCAGGCTTTTCATCTCCTTACTGACACAGTTTTTTGTGCTGCAGATTTCCAGTCAGAAACTATCGTCGGGCCTTGTTTCTCTGCTGATGCAGCTGGCTGACAGCCTTTCTCAGCTGTGCTGCTCACAGGAAGTCTGTTATTTTTATTGGTTTGCAGAGAGAATCCGAAGGTTTTGGAGGAAGAGGTGAGTGTTTAAATGTTTGCTGCTAGTGTCCTGTGAGCGTTTTTGAGGCTTGCTGCCGAGTGTGAAGCATGTTCTGTGGGTTAGCAGAGCTCAGGATCTCGTCAGGCCTTTTTCCCCGCTGTTTTTCTTCAGAGTGCTGTTTTTCTTTGCTGACAGCTTTCTTTAATTAATCCTTGTAGTTTTCGGGTTACTTGAAATTAATTTTGATTACTTTTAATTTTCAATGTTTTTGAGCTCTTAAAGGGCCAGTACAGAAAAGTAAAATATATAAATAAATAAATAAGAGAAGATTCTGCACGTTTTTGTTTTGTTGCCCTTTTTGATGGTCTGCGGGAGCCATTTCCTTTGCTATCCAGTCTCTTGGATCCCATAGTGCTAATGTCTATGTGGCCACAATGCCTGGTTTGTGGTACCTGTAGGGGCTCGGTTTTGGACTCAGGGGTGTGTCGTGGCTGCGCATCTGAGGTGCTTACTATGGAGCAAGAAATGCAGGATCGGTATAAAGAAGGCACTGCTCTGGTGGCGCAGGGTGCTGCCGCTTCTGCGGAAGGGGAGTCTCTGCGGGAGTCTCCGTCCACTCTTCCTACTTCAAATTTGGCTTTGCCCGGTAATTCCACCACTCCCATGGTGTCTGGGGCAGCTTTTGAGGGTTTCTCCCCAGATTTTGTGCTGCTGCTTCATCAGATTTACTGTTTGCGGCAGCAGGGGGCAGTCGTGGATGCCTCGCTTATTGGGGCGGTAGGAGGCCAAGCGGCCACCGAAAGGTTCGGTGGTAGTGATGGTAGACTGGTTAAGAGGGCCCGGTCAGTGGAAGATCAGCCTTTTGGTTTGGACTGGCCGGATGCAGAGGACCTTGAGCTACAGCCGGAAGCTGGGATGGAGGATTTAGAGGAAGATGAGATTCAGGAACCTGATGATCAAGCAAGGATTATCTGGGTCTTCTGAAGGGAGGAGCTGACAGCGCTCATTATGGCGTCCCTTCAGGTTTGCAACCTTTCGTCAGTGGTACCAGCAGAGGATGAGGGTCTGGAGGATCCTCTCATTCAGGCGGTACGAAAGTCCCAGGTGTTTTTTTCCTGTTCACCGATGGTTAAGCAGATGATTGAGGATGAATGGGACGTGCCGGAGGCAGGCTTGCGTGATGTGAGGTCCATGAATCGTCTCTATCCCTTGACAGATCAAGAACGGGAAGTGTTTCATTCTCCGCGTATAGATGCGGCAGTTTCAGCGGTCACAAAGAAGACTACCATTCCAGTTGAAGGCAGTGTTTCTTTGAAGGACGTACAGGATCGGAAGGTGGATGCCTTGTTGAAGCAAGCTTTTGAGGTTAATGCTCTGGCTCTGCAGGCCTCTATTTGTGGAGCTTGGGTTGTGAGAGCATGCCTTCGCTGGTCGCAGCATTTGCAGCAGCCAGTTCAGCAAATGCAGGAGCAGCTAGCTGATGTGACAAGACTTGAGTCAGGTTCCGCATATTTGGCCGATGTCCAATATGATCTTATTAGAGGTTTGGCGAATAGCATGGATTCCTTGGTAGCCGCACACCGCTATCTTTGGCTCAGGAACTGGGCGGCGGACAGTTCCTCCAAGTCGCGTCTTAGCAAGCTTCCTTTTAAAGGGAAGCTGTTGATTGGAGAAGATTTTCTTATAAGCTGGTCAAGGATTTGGGAGATTCTAAAGGAGGTTGCTTGCCGCAGGATAAACCAAAGCAGAGCCAAGCCCTGTTACCTTCCCATGGGCAACCTCGGGATTTCAGGCATTTTCGTACCTCCCGTTTGGGAGATTTTCAAAGAGAATGGTTTTCCTCTTGAGGTCAGAGGATTCTGGGGAGCAGGCAGAGGATTTGATAGTCCCTCTTGCTTCGGTTTTCAGAAAGCACAATGAAGTGAGGTGGACCCAGGCAGGAATTCAGCCAGTAGGGGGTCGACTTCAGGAGTTTCTTCCTGCCTGGGTCCAGATAACATCTGATCAGTGGGTGTTGGAGTTCGTTCGCGAAGGTTATTCTCTCGAGTTTGCCCGTCCGGTGGTCAACTCTTTTGTTATGTCAAATGTGCACTTGTTAATGCACGCTCTACACGCAATAAATGGCCTGTAATCACAGACCTAGTAACCAAATACAACCTAGATTTACTGTTAGTTACTGAAACTTGGCTCTCTGATACGGACAACGTTATATTAAACCAACTCACTCCACCTAACTTCACAATCTACACCTGCAACAGAGAACATAGAAGAGGCGGTGGTGTTCTAATACTTGCAAAAACAGCACTACAATATCGAATAAACTTAACCAAAAGTACACAACACCTGAATACACTAACTATTACCAATAAAGTTAACTCCATTAACCTCATCTTCAGAGCACCAAATGCTGTTTCAGATGAACTCTCAGACATCATTGACTTAGCCTGTAACCCAGAAGACCCCTCCAAACCAAACTGGTTTTTAGGTGACTTTAATCTGGCTTCTACTCAACCTGCCTTAGCCAAATCTTTCTTAGAAGCAATGACTGACCTCAGTTACAAGCAAGTAGTGACAGATCCTACCCATCAAAGTGGAAACCTCTTGGACCTAATCTTCATCCCTCAGTATGACATGATTGTGATGAACAAAATTGAACTCTCTATTACCCCCGTCCCTTGGTCAGACCATAACCTAATAACCTTTCAGATACTAGCACGTCAAACCACAGACTACTGCCCAAACTCAAATGGATGCAAAAGATATACAGGATTCAAACAACTAGACAATGATAACTTTAAAAACAATGCACTCCCAAAACTTACCCAACTATCAACTAACCTCAATGATATTGTAAACAACTGGAACAATACCCTCTCCTCATACTCGCATCTTCCAGCTATGATCAAAAAGCCAACACCTAACATCCGACTTGCAAAAAAAAAGTCTGCCCCATGGTTCTCCCATGAACTACGTACCTCACTCCTCCACCTCAGAAAGCTCGAAAGAAAATGGAGAAATACACGTAATTCCTCTGACCAAACTACCTACTTAGAACATCTTAAACGACATCGTGAATCAACTTGGGCTAAAAGAAAAGAATTCCACGCCGATATTCTCAGCTGCTCACTGAATAAACCAAGGGAATTATTTAATCTAGTAAAGTCCTTTATCAATCAACAATCCCCACCACAACAAGAAGGAAACTATTTAAAGTTGTTAAAACCCAAGAGGATTGTGGAAAATTGCAAGAGGATCTTGATAAATTGGAAGACTGGGCATCAAAATGGCAGATGAAATTTAATGTGGACAAGTGCAAGGTTATGCACCTAGGGAAGAACAACCCACTATGGTTACACGATGCAAGGTTCCACATTAGGAACCACCACCCAGGAAAAAGATTTAGGCATCATTGTGGATACCATGTTAAAACCCTCGGTCCAGTGTGCAGCGGCGGCCAAGAGAGCAAATAGAATGCTAGGTATGATAAGGAAAGGAATGGAAAATAAAACAAAGGATATTATAATGCCTCTATATCGTTCCATGGTGAGACCGCACCTTGAATATTGTGTGCAATTCTGGTCGCCGTATCTTAAAAAGGATATAGAGTTATTAGAAAAGGTTCAGAGAAGAGCCACCAAAATGGTAAAGGGGATGGAAGGATACTCCTATGAAGAAAGGCTAAAAAGGTTAGGGCTCTTTAACCTGGAAAAGAGACGGCTGAGGGGAGATATGATAGAAGTCTATAAATTAATGAGCGGAGTGGAACGGGTAAACGTAGATCGATTGTTTACCTTATCAGAATATAGAAAGACTAGGGGACATGCAATGAAGCTACAGGGTAAACTATTTAAGACTAATAAGAGAAAATATTTTTTCACTCAACGTGTAATCAAACTCTGGAATTTGTTACCGGAGGATGTAGTAAAGGCTGTTAGTGTAGCTGGGATTTAAAAAAGGTTTGGACAAGTTCCTGGAGGAAAGGTCCATAAGCCATTATTAAGAAGGGACCCAGGATATCAATGCTTGAACCAATACAAGCATTGTGGAACCTGTGTCCCTTGGGGAAACTGCTAGGTACATATGACCTAGATTGGCCACTGTTGGAAACAGAATACTGGGCTTGATGGACCTTGGTCTGACCCAGTATGGCATATCTTATGTTCTTATGTATGTTAAGGAATTCAACCTCAAGCTTATGCGAATTATATTCAATCCAAAGCAATAAAAACAAACACTGTAACATCACAAGAACCTGTCCTGACTCCCCATCCACAGTCTTTAATCACCAACCTCTCACCACCCTCTGCAAAACCCATAAGTGAAGTTATCACCTCCATCAACATGACAACTGCAACAACTGACCCATGCCCAGCACACTGGATAAGATCTATGCATGCAGAACTCAGCCCATTTATAGCTAACATAGTGAAGCTGTCATTTGAATCCGGCATCTTCCCAGATGCTCTCAAACATACATCCATCCGCCCACTACTAAAAAACAACCAACTTGACCCAAAGAAGGAAGATTCATACCGACCAATCTCTAGTATCCCATTACTAGCTAAAATTCTTGAGAAATTAACTCTCAGACAAATTACAGAGCATATAGACTCATTTTCTCCTTTAGATCCATGTCAACATGAATTCAGGGAAGCCCATGGTGTTGAAACTCTCCTAACGACATTAACCAACACACTAATTAACGGCATTGACAATCTTAAAAATGGTTTTGCTTTAATATTTCTTGACATGGCAGCTGCATTCGACTCCGTTGATCACACGCAACTACTGAAGCGACTTCATGAGAAGGGAATCCAGAACCGTGCTTGGGACTGGTGCAAATCCTACCTGGAAGGCAGATGGCAACAAGTCCGTATTGGTAATTCTACTTCTAATCCCTTTCAGCAGAAACAAGGTGTACCACAAGGCTCCTCCTTGCCTGCACTTCTGTTTAACATCTATATGCAGCCAATCTGTGACATCGCACGCTCTTTTGGTATATCCTGCCTTATGTACGCGGATGATGTGCTATTATTCTCACCGATATCTGTATCATGCCCAAACTACTCGGTATTAATCAACTGTTTTAATGCAATAACTGATTGGCTACTCTCTTATAACCTCCGTATTAACTTCAAAAAGACAGAAGTTCTAATAATCACAAGGAATAAATGTTTCTCCCCTCCATCATCTCTAAAAGTTAGAGATGCCGAACTCCTAGTTAAATCCAATATACGATTTCTGGGAGTAATACTTGATCAAAGATTAGACTTCAAGGAACATATAAAACGCACTGTAAAGGCAGTTTACTTCAAGATTAAAACCCTTCGTCACCTGAAACCTATGATGGAGTCTGACGACTTCCGCACCATCTTCCAAGCTCTGGTCACGCCGCATTTTGATTACGCTAACATAATACTCCATGGCCTGCCAAAGATAACAATCAACCCTCTACAGTTGGCCATGAATGCAGCAGCCCGTGTCCTCTGCAGATCATCAAAATGTGAGCACATCTCCCCCATTCTAGAGAAACTTCATTGGCTCCCAATAAGCTGCAGAATCCAATATAAGGCCATCCTTACTACCTTTAGGGCCTTCAATAATATTTCTCCACCTTCCATCTCTGACCTCATTACACACACAACAAACATCAGGTCCAGGAGATCTACAGCTGTTGACACCCTACTTATACCAAAGGTTTCCATAAAAGTTAAACAGTCATCCATCAATAGGTCATTTTCAAACTATGTTCCTAGGTGTTGGAACAAACTCCCTCCCAACATCAGAGCAATTAAAGACATTAAACAGTTCAAAAAAGCCCTTAAACACCACCTTTTCATCACACACTTTGTTGTCTGTGGTATGCCAATCTGGTGCATCTGCTCGATGGGGAACCGTGGTAAATGCCACTAAGGTAGGATCTGCTGCTTCAGGGTCCTCTACGAATGCCTCAGGTACATCGGTTCTCGCTTATGGCTTGGCCATTGAAAGGGCTCGGTTAAGGAAGAAGGGTTATTCCAAGGTGGTGATTGACACCTTGCTTCTGGCCAGAAAGAGGTCCACTTCCTTAGCATATGTGCACATCTGGCGTGTTTTTTGAGGACTGGTGTGCTCAATGTCAGTTTCATCCGGCCTCAGTATCTGTACCGACAGTGTTGAGTTTCTTGCAAGACGGGTTCGATAAGGGATTAACTGCCAGTTCATTAAGGGTGCAGTTGGCAGCTATTTCTTGTTATCGAGGAAAGGTGTAAGGAGTTCCTTTGGGGGTTCATGCCGATGTTGTCCGTTTCTTGAGAGCGGTATCCCATCTACGTCCTTCGTGCAGGGTGGTTTCTCCTCCGTGGGATTCTCAACCTGGTTTTAGGAGCCTTGACAAGGGAGCCTTTTGAGCCTTTGCATCAGGCTTCCCTAAAGGATTTGATTTTGAAAACAGTATTTTTGGTAGCCATTTGCTCTGCACGTCGAATCTCTGAGTTGCAGTCTTTGTCCTGTCGGGAACCGTTTCTGACTTTTTTTAGGGAAAAAGCGGTGTTGCGTCCCATATTGTCTTTCCTACCAAAGATAGTTTCGCCATTTCATGTGAATCAGTTGGTCTCTTTGCCCGTTTTGGGTGTTTCGGGGGAGACCGCGTCAGACTGTAGTTTGCATTTGTTAGACATTAAGAGGGTACTTTGGCGATACTTGAAGGTCTCGGAGTCCTTCCGCAAGTCTGACTGTTTGTTCATTCTCTTTGGTGGGGCGTGTAAAGGTGAAGTGGCGGCCAAAGCTTCAATGTCCAGATGGGTTCATGAAGCAATAGCATCAGCTTATAGCCTGCAAGGTCGTCAGGTGCCCTTGGGGCTGCGGGCTCATTCTACTAGTGCAAACGTCTTTGTGGACGGAGCATAGCTTAGTTCCACCGGTTGAGATTTGCAGAGCAGCCACTTGATCTTCCTTGTATATTTTTAGTAAACATTACCACCTGGTTGTTCAAGCAGCGGGAGATGCCTGTTTCGGGTTGGCAGTTTTGCGGTCTGGGTGTACAGGTCCCTCCCAATAGTTTACTGCTCTGTTACATCCCAGAGGTGAGGGACTGAACTGGAGGGACGATAAGGAAAGAGAAATTATACTTACCTGATAATTGTTGTTCCTTGAGGAACTCCAGTTCAGTCCCGATTCCTGCCCGGGGGTTTTTTGGTCAGCTTCCGCAAAGCATGTTTTGTGATGCATGGTGACTACAATCCAGTAGGAGAAGTTCAGCAAATATGGTCTGTATTCAGGTAAAGTATACCTTGTATTCTTTCATCTCTCTCCTTTCTATCTTATTTCTGCAAATGGGAGAAGGAGAGTTATCCTCTCATTTACGGGGTTTTAGTTCAGTGTTAGAGTTAAATTGTATTTAATATTATAGCTACTTATTTGTTGCTCCTTTGAGTCTGCTTTGTCATTAGATCACTGGGAGCTGGTGGGAGGTGCCAGCAGGATATCTACAGTGGTGTCACAGTTCTGACATTCCCAATCTCCATGTTGCAGGAAGAGGTGCACAACCCAGAGGTGAGGGACTGAACTAGAGTGCCTCAAGGAACAACAATTAGCAGGTAAGTCTAATTTCTCTTTGCCCACTAAAGAAGAGCGGGACCTAGGCGTGATTGTATCTGATGATCTTAAAGTAGCTAAATAGGTAGAAAAGGAGACAGCAAAAGCTAGAAGGATGCTTGGGTGCATAGGGAGAGGAATGGCTAGCAGAAAAAAGGAGGTGATAATACCTCTGTATAAGTCTTTGGTGCGACCTCATTTGGAGTATTGTGTACAATTCTGGAGACCGCACCTTCAAAAGGATATACACAGGATTGAGTCAGTACAGAGGGTGGCTACTAAAATGGTTAGTGATCTTCATTATAAAGCATATGAGGACAGACTTAAGGATCTTAATATGTACACCTTAGAGGAAAGGCGGGATAGAGGTAATTTGATTGAGACATTTAAATACCTCCATGGCATAAACGCACAGGGGGAGAGCCGCTTGAAATTGAACATGGCCAAGACTGAACTTCTTATCTTTCCCCCTAAAACACCCTCTCCTCTTTCTCCTTTCTCACTCTGTGGATAACTCTTTACTCCTTTCTGTTTCCTCTGCTCGCAATCTTGGGGTTGTCTTTGACTCTTCTCTCTACTTCTCCACACACATTCATCTGATAGCTAAGACCTGCCGCTTCTTTCTAACATCAGCAAAATCCACCCTTTCCTTTCTGAACACACTACTGAGACGCTTATCCACTCCTTAATCACCTCCCGTCTTGACTACTGTAACCTGCTCCTTGCTGGTCTCCCTTTGAATCACCTCCCTCCCCTTCAATCTGTTCAACACTGCTGCACGGCTAATCTTCCGCCAGCCTCGTCATGCCCATATTACTCCTCTTCTCAAGTCACTTCATTGGCCTCCTATCCGTTTCCGCATCCAGTTCAAACTTCTCCTGCTGACCTATAAATGCATTCACTGTACAGCTCCTCACTACCTTTCTTCTCTTATCTCTCCTTTCAACCCCCCTCGGGAACTCCGCTCTTCTAGCAACCTGCTTCTATCTTTGCCCTTCTCTTCTAATGCTAACTCCAGACTTTTCTCCTTTCACCTTGCTGCACCTTACGTCTGGAACAAACTACCTGTATCTGTACGCCAGGTACCTTCTCTGACCCTCTTCAAATCCAGGCTGAAAACTCACCACTGCTGCATTTGGATCTTGACTCACCTGATCTCCTTTTTTCTTTTCCTTTCTCCCTTGCTTTCTCCCTGCTTACACCCTCTCTGTTGTCTGTCTTGACTAGATTGTAAGCTCTGATGAGCAGGGACTGTCTCTTACATGTCTGTGCAACGCTGCGTGCGACTTGTAGCGCTATACAAATGCTCAGTAGTAGTAGTACTTTCGATTGAAGCAAGTTTTACTATGAAGGGACATGGGATGAGGGTGAAGGGGGATAGATTCAGGAGTAATATGCAGAAATATTTCTTTACGGAAAGAGTGGTGGATCCATGGAATAGTCTCCCAGTGGAGGTGGTAGAGATGAGGACAGTATCTGAATTCAAAAAAGCATGAGACAAACAGAGGATCTCTAAAGGAAAAAAGGGGACTGTTTTAGTTGCTGATATGGAAGGACAGGCTAGATAGGCCATGTGGTCTTTTTCTGTCATCATTTTTCTATGTTTCTATGTTTGTTGTTATAAACTGTGTTATGGTTGTTGCTTTTTCTTTTTGAACATATATTTGGCATTCACAGAACCCCCCCCTCAACAATGGGTGCAGAGCAGAACTAGGACATCCACCCACAAAACTCAATATCTAATTTAAAAAAAATCTGATTCTGGTCATCTTGCTAACGAACATTCTCCAGTACCAGGCATATTGTGATCTAATACAAAACCCTACAAAAGTCATAGATGATCTACAAGGCCAAAACGACCATATTATACCAACATAAACGTCCAAAAATCATGCAACAAGGGGCCTACCCAGATAAAAACAGCACTATAAATACTGTAGCGGGCCATAGAACATCCATACACCAATTGAAAAACTAAACAAGTCAAATTACAAAAATACAGATCCCTTCGTACAAACTCCATGTTAACAGAACTCCCGGCCTCAATCACACACAGATCGTCACCAAGTACAGTATAAGTGAGGATAACCTAAAGTGAAAATAAAAATATGTAGACAAAAATTAAACTAAAAGCCCAAGAAGATAGACTCTGCATGCAATGCAATACCAGAGAAATAAGAGACTCATTTCCCTGTACTATGTAAAATATAAAAATAGTGCAAAGTCCAATCACTCATTTGAAAATAAAAAATTTTTTCTAACTTTGTTGTTCAACCATTTTATACTCTGATCATGCTAGTCCCGATCTGAAGCTTCTGTTTTCTTCTGTCTTCTCTTGGCTCTCTTTCTACGGTCTCGACTCCATCTGCCATTTCTTGTCTCTCCTTTTGTTTTCTTCACTTCCTTCCATCTTGGATATTGATTTTTTTTCTACTTTTCTTCCATTTCTTTCTCTCTCTCTCTGGCCACCCAGATTCCATTACTCCTTACTATCCAGTTCTCAATCTCCCTCTTTTTTACGCCATCTACCTATCGCTTTTCGACCTTGACCCCCAGTCCTTCCATTCCCCAGCTCTTCTTCCCCTCTGTGTAGTACAGCATTTGTCCTCCTGTTCCCCCCCCCCATTGTCCAGCATGTCTCTCTACTTTCCCCATCCAACATTTGTCTCCCTGCTTCCCCCCTCCAGCATGTCTTCTTGCCCCTTCCCCTGTTGTCCAGCATTTGTCCTCTTGTCTCCCCCCCCCATTGCCCTGCATTTGTCTTCCTGCCCTGCTTCCCTGTTTAGCACTTGTCCTCCTGTCTCTCCCCTTTGTCTAGCACTTGCCCATTATCTCCCCCTTTGTCCAGCACTTGCCCCCTGTCACTCCCCTTTGTCCAGTATGTCCCCCTGCTCCCCCTTTGTCCAGTATTTGCCCCCTTGTCTCTCCCCTTTCTCTCTCACTTGTCCTCCTCCTGTCCCCACTCCTTCCAATTGCACCTCTCATCTGGCGGCAGCGACAGCACTTTGGTTGTTTTTATTTTAGATTTTGCTGCCTCTGGCCTGCCTCTGCCTTCCTGCCACTTTTTTTTCCTCAAGAATGCTTGCAGCGAGAAAAAAAAAGCGGCGGGAAGGCAAAGGCAGCAAAATTTAAAATGAAATCAGCTGGAGTGCCACCACTGCCACCGCCGCACAAATCAGCCAGATGGCTTGCAGGGTTCCTGCAAGTGATCAGGCTGATTTGTCCGGAGAAGGCACTCTGGCTCTGTTTTAATTTTAGATTTTGCAGCCTCTGGTCTGCCTCTGCCTTCCCACGTGGGAAATCAGAGGCAGGCCTGAGTCTGCAAAATCTAAAATGAAAACAGAGCTGGGGTGCCGCTGGAGTCTAATTGCCGCCCCCATCAGAGTACCGCCTGAGGCCGTCGCCTCAGGTAGCCTAATGGAAGAACCGCCTCTGCCTGCAGAGGTTAGACATGCCCTTCAGGATCAGAATTGGATCTAGGGTCTATACATGCACGCTGGGACCCGATTCCAATCGGCCTGCATGTACAGCCATGCCTGGCTAACTCAGGCTCCTGAATGGAGCCACGGTGTCATGGCGCCCCATTGCCATGGCATCACAGCTCCGTTGAGGAGCCACAATCCCTGGCTGCCAACCAGTCTTTTTTTTCCCAACAGCCTGACCTCTGATCTGGCCTTCCATGACCAGGGTTGGGCTGCATGGAACTTCCTTTGCTCCCTCACCTTCCTTGACTGCCCGGTCCTGCCATCCCCTAACGTCCAGGGGACTTATTCCACCTCTGAGGTGGAATAAGTCCCCCATCCAGTCTGCCAACCCTGGATGTATAGAGCCAACTTCAGAATCATCCCTGTACGTCTGGGGTCGCGGACCACCCACTGCCCGCCCTAACTCTGCCTTTGCAACACCCCCTTCCACCCCCATCTAAGCCTCCCATACAAACTCCTTGTTTGTATGGGGAGGCTTTTGACAGGGCCGGCAGGGGGGTGAATAGCGGGACAGAATAGACCACTTTCTGCCTTTGCCTACCTTATCATTTAACTTGCCAGTATTTATGTTTCTTGTTTTTGTCATTTGACTCTTTTTTTCTATTTTCTGAAGGATTTTCTGAGGGATTGTACTGTGATGCAGGAGACTCCATCTCTTGCTGGCATCTAGCACTGTTTTTGACTGCAGTTATGGCCTCTCTACTATTCTACTAATGGAGGATGGGATCATCCAGCTTGTTTCAGGCCCCAGCTGTGGCCTCCCTTGAGTCTATTGCTGAGTCTATTGCTGGATGCTGGGTCATTGCCCGCATCCAGCACTGTTTCTGGCCCCAGCTGTGACCTCCCCTGCCATTCGGGGATGTGGTTCCTTGCTGGCATTCAGCACTTTCTGGCTGCAGACGCAGACTTTCTCTACTCTTTTGCCTATGAGGGATGGGGTCCTTGCTGACATCCAGCTTGTTTCAGGCCCCTACCTCAACCTTCGTTAATCTACTGATGGTGGAGAATGGGGTCCCCGCTGGCATCCAGTGCTGTTTCCATCCCCAGCTGTGGACTCTTTCTACTGTCGATGGGAGATGGGATCACTGCAAGCCTCCAGTACTGTTTTGGACCCCAGCCATGCCATTCCCTTACTCTTGTGCCAGCAAGGGTTGGGGTCCCTGCCAGCATCCAGTGCCATCTTTTGACACAACAATGGTGACTGCCATTCATTGTGTCCTTCTTATGCATACATACAGACAGAGAACAGACAGACCCGATGGAACCTTGCAAAATGTGCTTAAAAAGCTCCTCTCTGTTGAACATTTTTGAAGATATGATTTTGAGTCTGTTACATTTTTAACAAACCTTTCATGTTCCTAACACAGTATAAATATTTTTTTAATTACAGATGATGGGACGTTTCTTTAGTGGACTGGCTCAGTCTGGAGCTTGGTGCTGCTTTGATGAATTTAATCGAATTGATATTGAAGTTCTCTCTGTAATTGCCCAGCAGCTCATAACTATTAGGAATGCTAAAGCTGCAAAGGTATTGTATAGTATATTTATAAATATGTTTTTGTGAATGTTGTCTTTTTCCCCATTATTTAAATTGATATTTTAGCATCAAGACAAAATGACGGCAATTTTCAAAACCATTTCCATGCATAAAACAGGGTTTATGTACAAAGCAATCTGTTATTGGTGATCTAAAGATTAAACTAGACAAAAGAATTAATGGCATAGCAATTTTGCTGGTTCTCATTGCAACTTTTGACACCATTAACTTTGATATATTGACTGAAGAGTTGTCTTCCATCAACATTTCAAGTCTAGCCATAAGTGCAAATAAATTAGAATTCTTACAGGCACTGTACTGAGCCTGCATACAATTCTACCGCTACATCAGAGTCATTTATTTGGTTTTCTATTCTGCCTCATTAGTATAACATATGCTCAAGTCTTTTTGAAATCTAGGACTTTGAGTTTGCTGTGATTGAACTCGGCCTTGACTTTTACCACAGTGTGGTTTGAGGTAAAAGCCAAGGCAGAGTCCAGTCGCAACAAACTCAAGGTCCTAGATTTCAAAACACTGACTGTAGTAAAATGGGAAAGTACTTGATGGAGAGGTTGGCAGGGTGGGAGGAGATAAGGGAAGTGGAATTGCAGTGGGCTAAACTGAAAGAGACAATAAAATGGCAACAGATATATATGTAAGGAAAGTGAATAAAAACAAGAGGTAAAGGAAACCTACATAGTTCTCCAAAGACGTGATTGCACAAATAAAGGCAAAAAACCCACAGCTTTCACATAATTCAGAAGATCACAAAAAGAAGAACACAGAAAATAATACAGGATAAAGCTAAAAGCAACAAAGAGAGAAATAAGGATAGCAAAAGCAGAGCTGAAAGAAAAGATGGCTAAAAATGTGGAGTGTAGAGACAAAATGGTTTTCAGGTAAATTCAGGAAAAGAGGAAGATCAGAGGCGGAACTACAAGACTCAAAAGTGCCGAGGATGGATTTTATGGAATGTGACATTGAAAAAAGCAAAAATGCTAAACAAATACTTCTGCTCTGTATTCACTAAAGAAAATCCTGGAGAAGGACCATGTATGATTGACAAATATACAAATTGGAATGGAGTAGATACCACATCATTCACAAAAGATGATGTTTTTGAACAGCTTGCAAAGCTGAAAGTGGACAAGGCCATGGGACCGGATGGCATCCATCCCAGGATACTCAAAGAACTCAGAGAGGCTCTGACAGGGCCTTTGAAGGATGTTTTTATAGATCCTTGGAGACGGGAGAGATTCCAGAGGACTGGAAAAGGGCTGATGTGGTACCTCTTCACAAAAGTGACAAACTATAGGCCGGTAAGCCTTACCTCTGTGGTGGGAAAAGTAATGGAGGTGCTCTTGAAAGAAAGAATAGTAGACTTTCTGGAAACCAATGGATTGCATGATCCGAGGCAACATGGTTTTACCAGGGGAAGATCATGCCAAACAAATTTGATTGAGTTCCATGACAAGGTGACCAGAGAACTAGATCAAGAGCATGAGATGGATGTGATATGCCTAGTTTTCAGAAAAGCCTATGATATTGTTCCTCATAGGAGGCTTATCAATAAACTGAGCAGCCTGAGGATAGGTCCCAAGGTGGTGAACTGGATCAGAAATTGGTTGACTGACAGATGACAGAAGGTGGTGGTGAATGGAACTCACTCAGAAGTAAGGAAGGTGTGTAGTGGCATGCCTCAGAGATCGGCCCTGGGACCGATACTGTTCAATGCATTTGTGAGTGATATTGTGGAGGGACTGAATTGAAAAGTCTGCCTTTATGCAGATGATACAAAAATTTGCAACAGAGTGGACACTTCTGAGGGAGTGGACAATATGAGGAAAGATCTAAAACACTGGAAGAATGGTCTAATGCTTGGCAGTTAGATTTAATGCTAAGAAGTGCAGAGTCATGCACTTGGGATGCAGAAATCCAAAAGAATTGTATGTAATAAGAAGTGAGAGGCTGGTGTGCATGGACCAGGAGAGGGACCTTGGAGTGCTAGTGTCTGAGGATCTCAAGGTGGCGAAACAATACAACAAGGTGGTAGCCAAAGCCAGAAGGATGCTAGGCTGCATTCAAAGAGGAATAACTAGTAGACAGGAGGAGGTATTAATGCCCCTATACAAGTCATTGGTGAGTCCTCACGGAGTATTGTGTTCAGTTTTGGAGACCATATTTCACAAAGGACATAAGACTTGAAATGGTTCAGAGGAAGGCGACCAAAACGATTCGGAGCCTGCGCCTGAAGACGTATGAGAAGAGACTTGAAGACCTAAATGGAGTGGAGAGTGGCCTAGTAGTTGGGGCAAGGTACTTCAGGCCGGAAGGTCAGGGGTTCAAATCACACTAGAGGACAGCAACATTGGGCCAGAAGGACTGGGGTTTCTAGTCCCACAGGTACTCCTTGTGGTCTTGGGCAAGCCACTTAACCCTCAATAGCCCATGTTCCCTGTAAACTAGTGATCTCCAAGTTATAATGCCCTGTTCATGTAATTTCAATTTGTTCAATGTAAACGGCACTGATGCAGAATAGCGCAGTATATAAGAGAATAAAAATAAATAAATATATAACCTGGAGGAGAGGAGGGACAGAGGAAATACAATACAGACTTCAAATGCTTCAAGGGTATTAATGAACAAATAAACCTCTTCTAAAGATGGGGAAGCTATAAAACTAGAGGGCATAACATGAAGCTGCAAGGGGGTAAACTTAAAAGCAACTTCAGGAAATACTTTTTGTAGTTGTTTCATTTTATTTTGTTTCATTTTAATAAATTCTCATTATGCTTCATTTAATTTTTATTAATTTTTATTTCAGGGCAATTTTGTTAATTAAAGAGGTAGCTGTGGTTACTGCCTAAAATGAAAAACAGCTGAAAGATTACTAGAGGTTGCAGATAAGAATCCAACTTAAACTTTTAATTTAATTTTCTATCTACTTTGCTATATTTTTGTTGGAAATCAGTATCCTATGATTACACAGGTACACTAAAAAAATTTTTTTTTAAACTGCCTCTAATGTTTCGATTGATTTTTAACGTTTTTGGTGCGCTGAATCCAAATCTGGTAAACCAATTTGCTCCATCACGTACAGATTTTTTGCTATATTGGATTAGCAGTTTGAGGTGAACGTTTCAGATTGAGTGCGATCGAGATAAAAGTTTCTTGGATGAATTCTTTATACTAATTGTTTAGTAGTTATTCAAATAAGAATAAAGAAAATTGTAACATGGCAGCACATAAGAATAGAGTAATGTCAACAAAACACACTGTGGATGGTATCAAAATTGTCTGCACTTAAAACAGCCACATACATGTGCACAAACATTGAGCATATAAGAGCAAGGTTAGACACAAAGCAAAGCAAAGAAATGTGCAAAAAATGTTGTACAGGTATGTATGTAAGAATAGAAAACGCAAACCGCACCATTGCAATACATGAAGACAAACACCCGATGGTGTGAAAATTAAAATTCTAATAAATGAGATCCGACACTGTGGTAATAACTAGCAAATTTTTATTTCAAAGTTTAGTTAAAAACACGATATTTGTCAACACAGTTTTAGATTTTAAAGTCATTCTTGGGTCAATCAATCTCCTGGTGGGCCCGTTTCTTCTTCCCCCGAATGCTTCTCTTGGTGCGCTGCTTGGCGTATTTTTCATCTGGGGTTTCCCGCAGCAGCAACCAGCAGAAATCAGCCATCATAGTGGTGTTCCATCTTCCTTGGTACCTTCTACTCGCATCCTGGATGTCCTGGTGAAACCTTTCACCTTGTTCTTCACTGTACGCCCCCAAGTTTTTGGGAAAGTAGTTCACATGGGAGTGCAAGAAATGGACTTTCAGGCTCATGTTACAGCCTTGTTCTTTGAAGGCATTGAGCATCCTGGCAACAATATCCTTATAGTTTCTCATCCCGCCTGTTCCCCAAGAATTTGAGGAACAACATCCTTGAAGGAATCCCAGGCTTCTTTTTCCTTCTCAGACATCGTTTCAGCGAATGCTCCATCTGAAATGAGTTTCCTTATATCAGGGCCAACAAACACTCCTCTCCTTTAGCTTTGCTTCAGAAAGTCGGGGGAACTTTGAGCAAAGGTACCGAAAGCACTCACCATCTTTTGGAAGGGACTTGCTGAATTGCTTAATGAGACCAAACTTAATGTGGAGAGGTGGTAATAGAATTTTATCACGACGAGGTACCAAGCTCTCATGAAGAACATTTTTCTCACCGGGTCTCAAATACTCCCGAATTGGCCAGTCTTTTTTCCCCCAGTGTAGGTCGCGGGCCCGGCTATCCCACAAGCAAAGGAAGCAGGGATATTTGGTGAAACCGGATTGCTGCACTCTAATAGCATGGATAGAATTTTAAAGTCTCCACAAATCATCCACTTATGCTCATCATAACGAATCTTCTGAAGAATCAGGGCCAAATTCTCATATTTTTCTTGGAGAATAACAGAGTGGAGCAATAGGAACTGAAGCGAATGTGTTGCCATTATGAAGAAGAACACCTTTTATGCTGTCTTTTGACGAATCAATGAACAGCCGCCATTCAGCAGGATCATACTTGAGTTTAAACTTTCCATCACTCCGTATATATCGTTGCAAAATACCAAATCTTCCTCTTTGGCTGAAATACTTCAAAAATTGTGTCTCTAAGTTGCTGTACCAATAAAAAGTTGTTCCTGGTGACAATAGATTTTTCTGTTTAAGCCGAGAACCTAGCAGTTGGGCAGCATCTTTTGGGAGTCCTACATCCCGGACTAAATCATTCAATTCAGCTTGAGAGAAAAGTTCAGGTTTCGGATCTGGTTCAGTTTCAAACTCGGAAGTACTGGACTCAATCGGGAAAAGCCATCTGATGAGTCTCATCATGATCAGAACCGTCCACACAAATATGATCCAAAGATTTTGGTGGTTCAGGCACAGGTACTTCGTTGCTATGA
The DNA here is from genome assembly GCA_033557465.1 of Ichthyophis bannanicus. Lineage (NCBI taxonomy): Eukaryota > Metazoa > Chordata > Amphibia > Gymnophiona > Ichthyophiidae > Ichthyophis > Ichthyophis bannanicus. The sequence continues at coordinate 967,012,623 of CM066032.1, forward strand.
GGCATAGGCCTAATTGCTGAGGGAAGGTTGGGGTAACTTATTACGTTCTTATTTTTTAAGTTGTATCCCTTCACAATGCAAGAGCAAAAAATAGCAGTCACTGCTGTGGTCTCTTTGTTCACGCCACATCATAGGTATTCCAAAACGAAAATGCTTGTTTTTTACCTTTCATCCATAAGCGTAGATCTTCCTCACATGTCTTTGCACACTTTGTGAGGAGCCCACGGTTTATTTATTTATTATTTATTTATTTGTTTAAAGTCTCTTCTATACCGCACTATTCAGCATCAGCGCGGTTTACATGGAACAAAAATGCTCAGTACAATTAACACGTATGAGTTCACAGATAACAGGGCAAATCACTGGGATAACAGGGGTAACTATTTACATATCGTGCAACATAGAGTCATATAAACATGAATTCTATAGAAACATATGCACCACTAGGGGTGGTTGGATTGTATGATGTACTTATTGAAAAGATGTGAATTGATTGCATTTCAAAACTGTGTAAGGCTCTTAAAGCACCGCATAACAGGAGGTAAAGCGTTCCAGCATCTACGAGCACTGATACTAAACGCCCTATTGGCTGTAGATGCAGTGCAATCTGTTATTGCTTTTGGAACTTTTAGGGAGTTTATAAGCCGTGGATCTTCTTGCTCTATTTGGGGATGTGGTATGGATGGGTCAGTTATTGCTTCAGAGGGGAGCTTGTTAATAGCTTTAAAAGTGAGTAACAAGTCTTGAAAATGATTTCTAGCCTGTATGGGTAGCCAATGTAACTTGTGATAAGGGAGCTTATCATAGCTCAGGTAGGAGCTATAGAAAAGATGATGTGACTCTGAACAAGCACCTGTCAGTTCTGGTAGAAGCAGGGAAAACAGAGTTTTCACATATTTAAAAGACTACCCCCCCCCCCCCCCCCCCCCCCCCCCCCCCCCCCCCCCCCCCCCCCCCCCCCCCCCCCCCCCACCCCCCCCAGTCCCAGAAGACAAGCACCAGGTTTCCAGCAGCCATGAGAGGGGCTGCTGAAGTGAGAGAATGTGTGTGCAATCAAGAGAGCTATGAGGGTAATCCCTAAGCACTATCTCAAAGGGCAGGGCCTGATGTCAACCACAGCTGCGCTGTGTTAGGGAGCAGCAACACATTGAGGACAGAATAAGAATACGAGTTTATTCTTCAGATAAAACATGCTTCAGGGAGAGTTGGAAGAAACAGCTTCAGCAAAAAAACAGCCACACGGATTAGAAGGAAAGAAGGAAACTCTTGGAAGGAAGAGGAAAGAAAGCCCAATTGGAAGGTCTGGGCAGATTCCAAGGCAGTACCCATACTGGGAGATATTCCAAATGCCAGCCAGAGTTCCATTGGACCTGGATTCAGCCAGAGGAAGGGATGGCAGCGAGATAGGAGATCACAGCGGCTAGACTCTGGGAAGACGAGAAGCGACTGCAGACCCTGTTGGAAGGGATTTCCAGACCAAGGCCAGAAGGTATGTGACCCGGAGGAGATCCAGTGTCCAGGGATCAAGATTGGAAGGCTCGGGGACATACAGGATATTGGTGCCCCATTACATATTGGCCAGGCTTTACAGAGAGGAATTATGATGGCAGGAGAGGGCTTAAGGTAGGGAAACACTGATCCAGACCCTATCTATTAATAGAGAATGGCAGCAAGGGAATAAGCATTCTCATGGATAGTGCCTTAATGAAAGACTCATCTGTGCCAATGGTATGTTATTGAACCTAGGATGTTGGATGCAGGGGAAATACAGCAGTATATGAAAACTATTTACATGGACTGTTCTTTATTCCTAAATGCTATTGTAGGTGTTCTTTTATGACCGCAAAACACATCAGCCCATCACAAAGAAACCTCAACTTTGTTCTTTATTTCCACTGCAAACAGCTCTTTAAAGCAGGAGTTGGGCTCACACAGTTGGCAGCCAGACAGCTAAAGGCTTTCAGCTGGTCCATTGATAGTAATTAGGGCTGCATCTGATTGTGTGCTTGTGTGAGCAAGGGGAGAATCACTGCTGAGATCGGCGTGGAAAATAAGCAGAAAGTTGAACCGAACCGAAGCAAAGGTTAATTGTTTTCCTTGTGCCTTTGTATTTGGTAATTATTTGCTAAGAAAAAACATAGCTAATTGCCTGACAAAGCTGAAGGTTGTTTCTGCGTTTACTTTGTGACTTTTTGTTATCCATTTAAACACTGCAAGCAAGTAAACTCATTTATAGTGCTATCAAGCATACATGTGCTGGGTGAAATTAAAAACCCCATCAATAAAAAGAAGTATTTTATGATCTTACCACTTGGTTTCACAACACGAGTCAAATTATTTGGCCATCAGCTGTGTTTGAGAGTGAATGAACTACAATACCCACAATACCTTGCAAGAATTCCATATAGAAATATATGCCTCGTCAAGATTGTGTAAGTTCTCACACTAGGCAAGCCGTCTGAAACAATGGCCGTAGTTTTTCGGATTGCTCTTGACAACCAAGAGGATTTACTTGTTGTGGATTACAAATAAAAAGTCAAGTTTTTTTAAAGCTGTTAAGAAGATTTTCCTTCTCCCTCATCTGCACTTTGGAAGAAACGTGGTTGTTCCAGGAAGCTGTCCCAGAGGAAAAGCACACATGTGAAAAGCTGGGATTCATCACTGATGACAAGGTAATATGTACCTGTGCATGTCTAGTGTGTGGGAGTGTGTGTAAGCACCGGGGGTAATTGGAAAAAAAAAAAAAAAAGTTGAAAAAAAACAAAAAACCCACACACTGGTTGGAAGGTGCTGCTCTTTGGTTTTTTTTTTTCTCTCTTTTCTTGCAGGGGTTCCAATGGATGGATCCGAGGGAGAATGGCTCAGTGGATGTACAGCCCAATCAGCAAAGCAGCAGGGAGATATCAACAGCAGGCCCCAGGACACTGATCATGAAGGCCTTATTGGAAACAGCAGAAACCAGTGCGTTGATCTGGTTTGCAAGCTCTGAGTTCAGCTGCAGAGCCAAAGTGGAAACAGGTGCAAGACAAGCAGTTAGTACTGGTGCAACCAAATGTGGACACTGTGGGACTCAAATCAAGGGATTGGGGCATTTAATTTTGGGAAATTAACTCCAGCAAAGGATAATGTTGACTGATTTTCTAGAGTCTTTTGAAAGAGTGGCACAGGCTTTAGCATGGCCAGAGACCCAGTGGGCCGTAAGGCTGGCAGCCTCATTAACTGGTGAGGCACTAGCAGCTTACAGAGCAATGCCAGCACGCCCAGGCTTTGATTTATAAGGATGTAAAGGCAGCTATTAGAGATCGACTAAGGGTTGTCTATTTCAGAGTATAGGCGGAATGTTTAGAGCTGTTACATTGAAAGTGGGTGAGACACCCAGGGCTCTGAGTCAGAGAATTAGAAGTATAGCGGTAAAATGGTTGGAGCCTGAGCAAAAGGACCAAGTAGAAATGTTATTAGATAATTCTAATGCTGAAACAATTTATGCTTGGGGTACCTTAACGAATTTGAAGGTTTTTCGTATACAGCAAAATTGCCAAAATCTTGGAGAGGGCAACCATGCGAGCAGAGAGATTTCTTGGAAGACACGCAGGCTTGGCCATAGAAAGGGTGGCCCTCTAAAGATGGATGCTGAGGCTAGATGTGCTGGTTAGTCGATGAAAAAGGAATAATTAAGAATTGTTTCTGACAATGGAATGTACTGTATCAAACCAGATGAGGAACAGTTTGGAATAGAAAGAAATGTTTCCAAGTGTGGAAAAGTGGGACACTTAGAGAAGGGATGCCAGACACACACTAGTTTAATGGGTCTGGATTGGAAACAGCCCAAGGAAGGATTTCTTTTGAGGGTGTGATGTGCAAGGGAATTACCACAAATGCATTATTAGACTCGGTGGCCGACCAGAGTAGGAGGGCAAAAAGGCTTTGGAAAGAGGATAGAGGCCCAAGAACGATTTGTGCCTAGAACCCCGAAAAGCCAAGTTCACAATCAGGTGCATTCATGGTGCTGCATCATCCTATCCCACCTATAGGCTACAAGGTTAAGTGCCTAGGGAAACAGACAAAGAGGAAGTCCTATTAGCAGTGGTGCCTAGGCTACCCTTTGATTTGGTTCTAGGAAGAGACTGGCCAAGATTTAAGCAGGGTCTAGTGAAGGGACTAGGAAAAAAAAGGAGGGAGAAGGTTTAATGGTAGTAGCTCCCGGGCCTTTATTTGGAAGTCACAGGCCCCAGCTACAAAGATGGTTAAGCTTCCAGAAGACCAAGCTACCACAAAGCAGATATTCGCTCCGAAAAGTACCCATAAGGTCTCTGAGAAGGCCCAAGCTCCTAGGCGGGCAACCCCTAAGGTCTGCTGGGTTTGACCTGTGGGGCGAATAGAAAAATGTGATTGTAACCTAGCCAAGGGAGAGCCCTGGTGGACCACCGCGTCTCCCAAGTGGAAAATAACAAATTGGATTGTTATGGGAGAGTAGCACCAAGGTCGGGATTAGCCCTTAAAATATTTCATCGATGAGGGTGCGGGAGTAATTGATCCAGATTACAGGGGCAATATTAAAGTGCTGTTGTTTTAACTTTGGAACAGAATGAGTATCATGTGAAGACAGGAGACAAAATTGCCCAATTGATTTGTGAGAGGGCTGGGTTTTCCACCTGTGGAGGAGGTCACATCCCTAGAGAATTCTGAAACGTGGAGCCCAAAGGCTTTGGTGCTACGGATGTCAAAGGGAGTAAAAAGCTTAGCTGCCACTTGTGCCAGAGAGAGGGAGTGTGAGTGAATGAGAGGAAGATTGGTGACCCCAGGTATCTGATTGTAAAGAAAAATCAGAGCCCCAAATAGGTGAGGACCTGACAATGGTACACACACAGGAAGAAATTAGGAAGTTGCTTAAGGAATTCCCAGATGTGTTGACACCCATACCTGGGGAGGACCCATTTGGTGGCCCATGAAATAATAACTCCACCTGGGAAATTGGTTCGTCAAAGGCCATTACTGCTTGGCCCTGAAGCCAAAAAAGACAGGAGGTGGGAAGTGGGCCAAGGCCAGGAGATGTTGGATATGGGGGTAATAGAGGATGTAAAAGAGTCCATGGAATAGCCACCTAGTCCTGGTGCCGAAGCATGATGGATCCTTAAGATTTTGTATTGACTACCGGAAGGTAAACGCCATATCAGTTTTTGATGCAATATCCAATGCCAAGAATTGAAGGAGCTGCTAGACCAGATGGGACAGGCTCAATACTTTTAAACCACCCTTGATATGGACAACAAGACCTCAATCATTCGGCAAATCCCGCTCACCAGGGAGTCGAAGCCGAAAACTGCGTTCAGCACCCCCGTTGGCTATTTCCAGTTCAAGAGGATGCCTTTGGGACTGCAAGGAGCATGGCTACCTGCCAAAGGTTAGTGGATCAGGTTTAATGCGACCCCACCAAAGTTATGCTTTTGCATACATGGATGATGTCATAATCCATAGTAACACATGGGCGGAGCATTTGAAGAGGATCCGGGCCGTCGTGTGCTCGATGAAGCAAGCGAGGAATCAATTTAAACCCAAAGAAAGGTGCCTTTGCTAAAATTAGGAGGTAAAATACCTCGGCCACCTAGTGGGGAAGAGGAAAAATTAAACCTCTATTAAGCAAAAATAGATAGCATCAGAATTTTTTCTCCTCCAACAACAAAGAAAAAACTAAGAAGTGTCTTAGGAAACTTATTGGATACTACCGCCGGTGTATACCGCAAATTCGCAGAGAAAAGTGCCATGTTAACGGATATGCTGCGAACAGAATTGTCCAAACCAGCTAAAAGTAGGACACCAGAAGCTGAAAAAATAGCGTTTGTCAGTATTAAAAGAAAACTTGTGTACAGGACCGGTACTGAAAGGAGTAGACTTGCAAGAAACCCTTTCTGGTTCAAAAACGATGCATCGGATGTAGGGCGAGGAGCGGTCCTATCCCAGTGCCATGATGGGGAGGAGCACTCCTGTGATGTACCTGAGCAGGAAGTTGTCACTGGCTGAACAAAAGTATTCCACGATAGAAAAAAGAGTGTTTGGCTATCAAGTGGTCAGGGGAGGCGTTAAGGTTTAACCTGACAGGGAAGGAGGTGGGGGGGAAGAATAGATTATTTGAGTTCCAGTTGGTCACGGACCATGCCCCACTTAAGTGGTTGCAGCAAATGAAGAACCACAATGCCAGGTTGACACGCTGGTACAGGGCCTTAAAGGCGTTTGATTTCCAAGTTGAACATCGTGCAGGGAAGTTACACAAGAATGCGGAATGCACTGCGCGTATTACGGACGGTAGAGAAGACGTTTCAACCAGTAAAACCAGTCCGTAATAACTTAAGACAGGGGGGTAGGTGATAAGGAAGCTTATCATAGCTCAGGTAGGAGCTATAGAAAAGATGATGTTGACTCGAAACACAGCAACCTGTCAGTTCTGGTAGAAGCAAGAAAACAGAGGTTTCAAATAAAAGACTACCAGTCCCAGAATGCCAACCAGGTTTCCAGCAGCCGGAGAGGGGCTGAAGTGAGAGAATGTGTGTGCAATCCAAGAGAGCTACTGAGGTAATCCCTACAGCACTCATCTCAAAGGGCAGGAGGCGCTGATTCAACACAGCTGCGCTGTGGAGTGGAGCAGCACACATTAGGACAGAAATAAACAAGAATAGAGTTTATTCTTCAGATAACAGCTTCAGGGAGAGTTGGAAGAAAAAAGCTTCAGCAAAAGCCACACGGATAGAGAAAGAAGGAAACTCTATGGAAGGAAGAGAAGAAAGCCCATTGGAAGGTCTGGGAGATTCCAAGGCAGTACCAATACTGGGAGATATTCCAAATGCCAGCAGAGTCCATTGGAGCGGATTCAGCCAGAGGAATGGTATTGGGCAGAGAGATAGGGAATCACCAGCGGGCTACCTGGAAGAGAGAAGACTGCATGGTGGGAAGGGACCTTTACAGGACCAATGGCCAGAAGGTATGTTGAGAGGAGATCCAGTGTCCAGGGATCAAGATTGGAAGGAATGGACATCAGGAATTGGAGTACATATTGGCCAGGCGTTACAGAGAGGAATTATTTGATGGCAGGAGAGGCTCAGGTATGAAACACTGACTACAGGACCTATCTATAATAGAGAATTGGCAGCAAGGGAATAAGCATTCTCATGATAGTGCCATTAATGAAAGACTCATCTGTGCCAATGTCTGATATTGACCCTAGGATTGGTGATGCAGGGGGAACTACAGCAGATGAAAAAATATGTTACATGGGACTGTTCTTTATACTACACTGCTATTGCGAGTCTTTCTCATGAGCAAACACATCCAGCCATCACAACAGAAACCCTAACTTTGTTCTTTATTTCCACTGCAAACAGCTATTAAAGCAGGATTTGGGCTCACACCAGTTGCAGCCAAGCCAGGTAAAGGCTTTCAGCTGGTACATTGATAGTACTTAGGGCTGCCACCTGATGGTGTGTGTGAGCAGGAGCGAAATACTGCTGACGATACTGCGTGGGAAAATAAGCAGACGTTAACCTAAACCAGCAACGTTAGGGTTTGCCTTGTGCCTTTGTATTTGGTAATTATTTGCTAAGAAAACATTAGCTAATGGCCTGACAAGCTGAAGGTTGTTTCTGGTTTACTTGGGTGACTTTTTGTTATACAAATTTAAACACTGCAATCAAGTAACCTCATTTATAGTGCTATCAATCATACATGTGATGGGTGAAATAAACCCCATCAATAAAAGAAGTTTTGAATTGATCTTCAACACTTGGTTTCACAACTCAAAATTATTGTCATCAGCTGTGTTTGAGATGTGAATGAACTACAATAACCACAATACCTTGCAAGATCCATATGAATATAATGCATCGTCACAGGATTGTGTAAGTTCTCACCATAGGCAGTCGTTCTGGACAAACGGTATCAGTAAAGGTGTCAAGTGGTCACTTCTGGAGGCTCCATGGATGACCCATTCTGCGCGGGTTCATGGCGAGCTGCAGCGGGTTCAAGGTGGATAGGGGTCACGCCTTGTAGGATGGCATTGGCGTAGTCAAAATGAGGTATGATCACCGGGCCTGATATATAGTCCTGAAGTAATTTGGTTCCAGCATGGATCGGAAATGCCTGATGAGAGAGGATCTTGTAGTATAATGCTCTGAATGTGTTTCCGATTGTTGGGGGGGGCTTTCATGTCAAGGCGTTGATCCAAGGTGACTACCAGGTAGCGTAATTGTTGGTTTGAGATTGTAACTCTGCTTCTTTTACTGTAAGGGAATGTGGTGGGGTGTGAAGTTAGGGTTCCTCGTAATGAAGAGTACTTCGGTCTTCTTATGTTGAAATTCGGAGGTTTTGGAGGAGAAAAGAAGCCCAGTCAGATATTGCAGTGAAACAGCTCGGTCAGTGGAGAGAGGTCCAGATGTTCCGTAGGTAGAGAAGGGTATGTACAGCAGGCCATCGTCGGCGTATAACATGCAGTCAACATTGAAGGATCGGATGATCGTACAAATTGGGCTGCATGTAAATGTTTGAAAAGGAGGGCAGAAAGGGAGCAACACCTTGTGGGGACTCCCTGGTGGGGACTTAGTGGGAAAGGTTCCGAAATGTTTGTAGTTGATCGCCTAACTTTCAAACCGAAATAGGCGAAATATACTTTTTTAATAAATGCAGAAAAATGTTCCTCTGCCGCTTTTTCACGGTATTATTCCCAACAAATAAAACAAAAACTGTCCGGAGAGTTGACGCAACCTAGGGCGATGTGAGCCATCACAAATACACAGCACTGTGGCAAAATACAACTGTAAGTCGAACCACTTCGGAATAAAGCTGGATAACGACTGCGCAAACAAAAGGTAATAATGAACTTGCAGAAAAACGGAAAATTGACAGGAACGTTCATGTCGCAACCACCGTGTTTGAGCGCAGATCAGCGCGAACGAGGCGAGGCTTTTTTTTGCGCGAACAGGAAAGAACATGCGCCAGCGCGGAGTACTGGATTTAGGCCCCCGCCTCCCAATTGTTCATGTTAAGGGATAAAAATGACTACACAAACAACTCTAAAATATCATGATGGAGTGTTATCTAGTTAGTTAACCATTACAAACTCTATTTTGGGCACAAGAAAATAAACTGCAGTCGGCTCTCCTAAAAAGAAATTATGTGAACATTCCTTATATGGTTAAAGAAATCTAATTTTGCAAGAAAACGTGACGTGATGGAACATTTTGGCTATTTTTCCTGGATTCAGCACCCCAAAAATCTATAGGAATCCCCCCAGGGGGGTTGCAAAACTGGAGGCAGTTGTTTGGTAGTGTACGTGTGGTATCTTTGTCAGATTTAGTAGTGTGTCTGTATCTGCTGTGGGCTTTTCTAGTATTATAATATCACATTTGGTTTGCAACTTGTGCTGTGACTCTGATGTCTACTCGTCACTCTGGTTATTTATTTATTTATTTAGTCAATCGTTCTTTCATTCAATCAATTCTGTGCTGGTTCTTCTTCCTGGGTGTGTCCTACTTCGTATTGATATTTCCCCTTGGTATATCATTCTACACTTGAACGACTTTAAATACCACCTCCCCCCACCTCTTAGTTAACATTGCTGATATAACGTACTGAATCTCATTAACACTGTTATGAGCAGGTGTACTCCCAAACCCACTAGGGCTTCTCACCTGCCTATACTAGTTATCTAATCTATAGTCGAGCTTTATTCAATCTATTCCTTATGGCTCCCATATCATTTTGTTCTCTTAATGTTAACTCTCCGTAATCTTTTCCCTTTTTTCCAGCAACTTCAAACCCTCTGCTCCATTATTGACCTTTCCCTACTTCTTGTCACATCTCTTGTTCATTGTGTTTCCTGCCTTCTCATGCTCTTGAGCTTCTACATTTTCTTCCACTCATTCAGC